>PVJS01003749.1:0-73511 GCA_004027185.1 Glis glis | reverse complement strand
TTCTCTACCTAGTGAGGCCCTCTGCAACTTTGTGAGACCCGGTTTGAAAATAAAGTATAAAAAAAAAATAGGGCCAGGGGTGTAGAGCAGAGGTAGAATGCCCCTGGGTTCAATCCCCGGTACCGCAAAAAAAAAAAAAAAAAAGAAAAGAAAAGGAAGAAAAAACAATAAAAAAGAAAGAAAGAAGGATTTCTTTCTTTTTTTTTTTTTTGCGGTACCGGGGATTGAACCCAGGGGCATTCTACCTCCGAGCTACACCCCCAGCCCTATTTTTTATCCTTTATTTTGAAACCTGGTCTCACAAAGTTGCGGAGGGCCTCACTAAGTAGCTGAGGCTGGCCGCGAACCCGGATCCTCCGGTCTCCGCCTCCCAAGTACTGGGATTTCAACATGTAATTACTGTCATTCTCCCCATCACCCTCCCTGCTAGCTTCTGTTCTACTTTTTATGGACTTGCCCGTGGTGGGTACTTCACACACGCCAGGCCACAGAAGGACACGTGACTGCTCCAGGTACCTCATATATGTAAAATCATACAGGGTCTTTTCTGTGTCAGACTCTTTTTATTTTTCCCTTGTCATACTGGGGATTGAACCCGGAGCATTCTACCTTTGAGCTACACCCCTCAGCCCTATTTTATTTTTTAATTTTGAAACAGGATCTCACTAAGTTGCTGAGGCTGTTTTTTTTTTTTTTTTTTTTTTTTGCCGTGCTGGGATTGAACCCAGGGGCATTCTACCTCCAAGCTACACCCCCAGCCCTATTTTTTATTCTTTATTTTGAAACAGGGTCTCACTAAGTTGCAGAGGGCTTCACTAAGTAGCTGAGGCTGGCCGCGAACCTGCGATCCTCCTGTCTCAGCCTCCCAAGTACTGGGATTTCGAGCGTGTGCTACCACGCCCAGCTCTGAGGCTGGTCTTGAACCTATGATCCTCCTGTCTCAGCCTTCTGAGTGCTGGGATTACAGGTGTGCTCCACCATGCCTTGCTTTGTTTTTTATTTTGAAACAGGGTCTTGCTAGGTTGCTGAGAGTCTTGCTAAGTTGCTGAAGCTGGTTTTGAACCTGCAATCCTCCTGTTTCAATCTCCCAAGTACTGGGATTACAGGTGTGTGCCACCGTGTCTGGCTTGTCAGGCTCTTTGAATGAACATAATGTCTTTAGGATTCCTCTACATTAGGGCATATGTCAGAATTCCTGTCCTTTTTATTTTATTCTTTATTTAAAAAAATTTTTTTCTACTGGGGATTGAAATCAGGGGCATTCTACCTCTGACATTCCCAGTCCTTTGTATTTTTTATTTATTTTTTTTTTAAATGCAAATTGGCCCTTTTATTCTTTATTTTGAAGCAGGGTCTCACTAAGTTGCTGAGGGCCTCACTAAGTAGCTGAGGCTGGCCACGAACCTGCAATCCAACTGTCTCAGACTCCCAAGTACTGGGATTACAAGCGTGCGCCACCACACCAGGCCCCTTTTTATTTTTTTAAATTTTTTGTCATACTAGGAATGGAACCCAGGGGCATTCTACCGCTGAGCTAAACCCCCAGCCCTTTTTATTTTTTGTTTTGAAACAGGGTCTCACTAGGTTGCTGAGAGTCTTGCTACGGTGCTGAGGCCGTCCTCAAACCTGCAATCCTCCTGTCTCAGCCTCCCCAGTACTGGGATTACAGGCATGCACCAATGCACCTGGCATTTCCTTTCCTTTTTATGGCTGAATAATATTCCCTTGCATGGACAGACCACATTTTTGTTTGTCTGTTCATCCGTCAGTGGACACTGGGGTGGCTTCCACCTTTTAGGTAGTGTGAATAATTCTGCCGTGAACATGGGTGTGCAAATATCTATTTCCATTTTTTGGATCTATTCCTAGGAGTCGAATTGCTGGGTCATATGGTCGTTCTATGTTTAACCTTCTGAGAAGGTGCCAAGCTGTTGCCCACGGCAGCTGGCGCCTGGGCTTGCGTGCTACCCTCACTGGACTGGTTTGAGCAGAGCCCCACGCCCCGGGGGCCAGGGAGCCGGAGTCACCGGAGTCCAGCAGTCTCGGAGCCTGAACTGACGCCTCTCCCTCCCCTGCCAGGTCCAGCATGCCTTCGGAGACACCCCAGGGAGGAGAAGGGTCTGCAGGATGCCCCCACCGCTTGGGGGTGCACTCAGGGAAAGGGAGCCTGGAGCGGGGGCTCTCAGGGGACAAGGACACCAAGGAGCACCTGTGGCTGCGTCCAGATGCCCCCAGCAGGTGCACCTGGGAGCTGGGCAGGCCTGTGGCTGACTCTCCACATCACCACGTCGCCCTGTGAGTACCTGCTTGTGGTCGCTCGGTGGGCGCTCCTGTGTCTGGTGGGCGCAGCTCACTGCCTGGAAGCCATGTAGCCAGTGGACTTGGGGTGCACCCTAGGTGCGGAGGACTTGGGGTACTCCCTGGGCACGGGGGACTCGGGGTATTCCCTGGGTGTGGAGGACTGGGGTGGGAGCCCCTTGGCGGTGACTCAGGAGGCGCAGAGGGGCCCAGGCCCACTTGCTGCACAGCCCAGCATGCAGGTGAGTGCCCAGCAAGACCCGAATGCCCAGCGAGCATTTGCTGGATCAGCCTGGCTACGTGGCTGGGAGAGGTAGTCTGCTCGGGTGCCTGGCCGCACACATCCACACGGGTCCCAGGGGACATGTGCAGCTTGTCAGAGCCTGAGTTACTTCTGCGCCCTCAGCCAGGAGCTCTGCCCCGGGGCTGTCAATGTTCTTCTAGGTGGCTCCTTTCATGGTTGGGTGGAGCCTGGGGGATGAGTCCACTGTAATTTTTTGAGAGCTCTATTGGGCACATAGATGTGTTCAATGATCTCATTTTTTTTTTTTTTTTTTTTTTTTTTTTTGGTGGCACTGGGTATTGAACCCAGGGGCATTCTATCTCCGAACTACATCCCCAGCCCTATTTTATTTTTATTTGGAAACAGGTTGATGAGAGCCTCACTATTTGCTGAGACTGTCCTGGAATCTGCAGTCCTGTCTCAGCCTCCCAAGCACTGGGATTACAGGCATGCGCCACCACGCCCGGCTCAGTGATCTCATTTTAATAACTACAGTAGACAACATATATATTCATTTGGCCAGTGAATCATTACTAAGTCTAAGTGCAGATGAAGTATTTGTGGAAAAGAGAAAATAGAAATCCCTGCCCCATTAGGAAACAAAATCCAGCTCGCTCGATGCATTTTAGGATTGATCATCTTTGATTATTTCCTTACTGTAATCTTGAAGTAGAACAAATGTATCAAAGACTACACTCTCAAAATGTTGGATTCTAGTTGGGCGTGTGGTGCACGCTTGTAATCCCCGTACTTGGGAGGCTGAGACCGGAGGATCTGGGTTCGCGGCCAGCCTCAGCTACTTAGTGAGGCCCTCTGCCACTTAGTGAGACCCTGTTTCAAAATAAAGAATAAAAAATAGGACTGGGGGTATAGTTGGAGATAGAATGCTCCTGGGTTCAATCCCCCTACCGAAAAAAAAAAAGTTGGGTTCTGACTCAGTTGCAGTAGCACACTCCTGCAATCCCAGTACTTGGGAGGCTGAGACAGGAGGAGCGCAGGTTTGAGGCCAGCCTCAGCAACTTACTGAGACCCAATCCCTAGTACCAAAAAAAAAAAAAGTTTGATTCTTATTCCCTGTGCACTACCAACATTTATGGTTATTGATTTAAAAATTAAGATGAGTATGGGAGGGGGTGCACTCTAGGAGCAGCCAATAGGAAGCAGGCGTGCTTACAAACTGGAAGTTCTGCACATTAGACAGCTGTCCATGCCGGGCAGCTCAGGAGGCCGCACGGGCGGCCGCCCAGCAGCCAAGACAGGCAGGTGCAGCCCACGGGAGGCCGCGTGTGGTGCCAAGGCGGGGGGCAGGGAGAGAGCCCCGGATTCCTGAGGGCTCTTGTGGGCTGCTCACTCCAGGGCGTGGGTGGAAGCGACGCTGTCTTCGTGCCACCTACCTGTGCCATGCCCACGCTGGCCTTGGGGCAGCCTCGTCCTGATAAAGTCATGCGTCCGGTCAGCGAGGTCGTGGTAAAGGCTCACAGTGCCTGGGGACTCCTGGTGGTATGACCAGGTGGGTCAGGGAGACAGCGCAGGCATGCGGGAGAGGACCCGGGGAAGGTGGCAGCCACATGGGACCGGGGTCCCGCAAGGGCTTGGGAAGAGAGCCCTTTGGGAACAGCAGGGTGACACGGGAGGCAGGTGATCCTGCAGGGGAGACTGGGGGTCCATGCTAGGGTGCTGGAAACCCGTTGGCCCCTTCCGAGTGAGCACATTGCCTCTCCACCTGCCCCAGAGGCCGGCCTCCTGGCCTCCTCCCTGGCTGCCTCTGGGCCTCCTCCTGGAGCTGAGTTAAACCACTAACGCAGCGCAGTGCCCGCCTGCCCAGGCTGCGATCCCGAGCTCTCAGCGCTGCCCAGGCTCAGTCTCCAGTTTGCTGAGCCAGGTTCTGCCCAACCCTGGCCCACCTGGGAGGGCGCCCCGGGCCTGGCTGTCCACCCAGGCCTGGCCAGGTTTCTGCTTGGCTCCTGACCTTGGAGGCTGCGGTTGGCCTGCAGCCTGTCGCTGCCTGTCTGGGCCCTCAGGCGGCTGTTCCCTCCCACCCTGGAACGCAGCCCTCCTTCCTTGCCTCCTCAGGACCCCGGGGAGCTGGCCCTCCCCAGGAGCAGGGGTCACCAGAAAAGCTGTTCAGTAGGTTTGGGGTGGTGGCGGGGCCCCACTCAGCTGTGACAGCATGGGGCGGTGTTAGAAGGCCAGGGCTGAGGACCCGGTCTGCCAAGAGCCAAGGGGAGGTGTGCACGTCCTGGAGGACATCACCACCCTGCCCGGGCCGCGCTTGGCACACACAGAAATTCTGCAGAGCCGCCGCTGGCCTGCTTGACCACCACCTCTCCACCATCTCCCAGGTGACCACCTCGATCCCGGCCGAGGAGGAGCCGTCCCAGCTCCGTCCCTTGGTCTCGAGGCAGTGTGCATTTCCTGGGTACCAGGCCTCCAGGTGCCCGGTGTGGTACCCCGCACTAGCCGCTGGCCTGGGATCTGGGGAGGCGCCCCCCGGACATTTCACCTTTTTTTTTTTTTTTTTGCTGTACTAGGGATTGCACCCAGGGGCATTTTACCTCCGAGCTGCACCCCCAGCCCTATTTTTTATTCTTTATTTTGAAACAGGGGCTCACTAAGTTGTGGAGGGCCTCACTAAGTAGCTGAGGCTGGCCGCGAACCCGGATCCTCCGGTCTCTACCTCCCAAGTACTGGGATTACAAGCGTGCACCACCCTGCCCGGCTCATTTCAGTTTTTGGATCAGAGAAAAGGGAAGAGAGGGGAGGGTGTCCCAGCAATCACATGCTCAGGGGGCAGAGGACTGGAATTCCAGAGAGGGATTTGGATTTGTTATTTCAAGATTTAACTTTTTTTTTCTTTTCTTTTTATTGTGCTGGGGATGGAACCCAGGGCCTCACACATGCCAGGCAAGTTCTCCATCACTGAGCTACATCCCCAGCCTTTTTATTTTATTTGTTTGTTTATTTATTTTGGTGCTGGGGATTGAACCCAGGGGTATTCAACCTCTGATCTACACCCCAGCCCTATTTTATTATTTTATTTTATTTATTTGTGTGTGTGTGTATGTGTGTGTGGCACTGGGGATTGAACCCAGGGGCATTCTACCTCTGAGCAACACCCCAGCCCTGTTTTATTTATTTATTTATTTATTTTCTTTAAGTATGACACTGGGGATTGAACCTAGAGGCATTCAACCTCTGAGCTACAACCCCAGCCCTATTTTATTTTATTTTATTTTTTTGCGGTACCGGGGATTGAACCCAGGGGCATTTTACCAACGAGCTACACCCCCGGCCCTATTTTTTATACTTTATTTTGAAACTGGGTCTCAACGAAGTTGCGGAGGGTCTCACTAAGTAGCTGAGGCTGGCCACGAACCCGGATCCTCCGGTCTCTGCCTCCCAAGTACTGGGATTACAAGCGTGCGCCACCACGTCCGGCCCTATTTTATTTTTATTTTGAAACAGGGTCTTGCTAGGTTGAGAGTCTCACTACTTGCTGAGGTTGTCCTCGAACCTGTGATCCTCCTGTCTCAGCCTCCCAAGTACTAGGGTTACAGGTGTGCACCACCATGCTCGACTTATTTGTTTATTTATTTTTATTTTTTGCAGTACTGGGGATTGAACCCAGGGGCATTCTTCCTCCAAGCCATACCCCCAGCCCTATTTTTTATTCTTTATTTTGCAGCCTCCCAAGTACTAGGGTTACAGGTGTGCATCACCATGCTCGGCTTATTTGTTTATTTATTTTTATTTTTTGCAGTACTGGGGATTGAACCCAGGGGCATTCTTCCTCCAAGCTATACCCCCAGCCCTATTTTTTATTCTTCATTTTGAAACACGTTCTCTCTAAGTTGCGGAGGGCCTCACTTAGAAGCTGAGGCTGGCTTCGAACCTGCGATCCTCCTGTCTCAGCCTCCCAACTACTGGGATTACAAGCGTGCGCCACCACGCCCAGCTTTGTTTATTTATCTTTTTGGTTTTGGTACCGGGAGTTGAACCCAGGGGCATTCTACCTAGTTGCTGAAGGTCTTGCTAAGTTGCCAAGACTGGCCTCGAAACTGTGATCCTCCTGTCTCAGCCTCCCAAGTACTGGGCTTACTGCTGACTAAGTGACCGGCATTACTGTGTTTGGGTTCTGCAGGTGTGTGTGCGCGGTGTCACTGTCGTCCACATGTGGGCTGTGCGGCCACCCAGACCCTCCTCAAAGCCAGTTCTGTGATGCTTGATTTGTGTTAAAAGACGCACGCAACCTGCCAGAGCTGGTACCTTGTTTTGTTTTGTTCATTTGTTTTCTGAATAAGTGTGGGCTTCTCTCTCTGTTTTAGGGCAAAATCTCCAAAAATCTTGCCAGATATTCTGAGGAAAATTGGGAACACCCCGATGGTGAGAATCAACAAGATCGGGAAGAGCGCTGGCCTCAAGTGTGAGCTCCGTGAGTGTCCACCTGGCAGAAGGCCACCCTGTCCCCGACCCCTACCGAGGCCTGGGGTGCGGGCAGAGGGCCGCAGAGCCCGCTGGTTGCTAGTGGTCTAGGTCAGGGCTAGGTAGAAAGATCTTGCTGGGTTATCCACAGCAGGGGCCTGGGAAGCAGGCACCCCCCATACATACAACACCCCCGCATGCTCCGGGGGGACATTCTGTGAAGGGGGTGGTTTTGTGGGTGTGGCAGGCCATCCAGGTCCTTCAATTCATATTTGGTGCCACCCAACATCTCTTTTTTTTTTTTTTTTTTGCGGTACTGGGGATTGAACGCAGGGGCGTTCTACCTCCGCGCTACGCCCCCAGCCCTATTTTTTTATGCTTTATTTTGAAACCGGGTCTTACGAAGTTGTGGAGGGCCTCACTAAGTAGAGAGAGAGAGAGAGAGAGACAGGGAGAGAGAGAGCAAGAGAGCTGAGGCTGGCCATGAACCCGGATCCTCCAGTCTCTGCCTCCCAAAGTACTGGGATTACAAGCGTGCGCCACCACACCCGGTGCCCAACATCTCTTTTTGAAAACTATTTCTGAGAGATGTGAGGCAGAGTGCAGGGGAGAGGGCCCCAGAGCGCCAGCGTTCCCCGGGCCAGGACGAAGTGGCGTCGGGAGGGCTCAAGGTGGTGAAGTGGTGTCAGGAGGGCTCAAGGTGGTGCATTGGCGTAGGGAGGGCTCAAGGTGGTGAAGTGGTGTCAGGAGGGCTGGGGTGGGGAGTAATCGGGGCGTGGTTTCAGGGATTGGCAGGGTGCTGGGTTGGTTGGGCTTAGGATGCGGGGCTCAGTCAGATCCAGTGGCCCTCTACACACCCTGTTTGCTGCTGCTGGGACTGTCCTGCCCCAAGGGCACATGTTTTCTGACCCACACCCCTGGCAGGGCTCCTTGGCGCCTTTTCTCCTTCACCCCGAGTGGCCACGTGGTCTGCCAGGATGGGTGTGTTTCAGGCAATGAGGGATAAGCGGGAATCTGTAGTGGGGGGGGTAGAGCTTTTCCTCCCTCCTGATCCATCTCTGGCTCCCAGTGGCCAAGTGTGAGTTCTTCAACGCCGGCGGGAGTGTGAAGGACCGCATCAGCCTGCGGATGGTCGAGGATGCTGAGCGCGACGGGATTCTGAAACCCGGGGACACCATCATCGAGCCGACGTCTGGGAACACAGGTGGGGGAAGGGACCTGCAGGAAGGGGCAGGGCTGGCTGTCCTCTGGCCTGAACAAGAGGGACAGGCCGAGCCACAGGGACAGGCCGAGCCACAGCAGCACATACCAGCCCACTGCCTCTCCCCTTGGCCATGCCCAGGTGCGTCCCTGCTCAGCTCCAGTCCAGGTAGCTATACCTGGGAGTGCGGGCAGGCAGGGCGGGCTCGTGCCTTGCTCTCGCTGCTGGAGGACCCCATGAGCTTCCTGGGTCCTCTTCCTCGCGAGCAGGCACCCTGCGTTTCTGCGTCCACATTCTCTCTTATCCCTCATGCGCGGGCAGGCTGCTATGTTGGGCGTTGGAATCCCGCAGTACCCTTTCTCCTGGGCCTTCCTGGCAGGGGAAGCAGCACTGGGGACCTGTGTTTGGTGGCCCAGGCAGGATGAGGCAGGGTCTGGGGTACTGGCTCCTCTCACCCTCTGCATGTCGCCCTCAGGGATCGGGCTGGCCCTGGCCGCAGCCGTGAAGGGCTATCGCTGCATCATCGTGATGCCGGAGAAGATGAGCATGGAGAAGGTGCGCTGCTGGGGCGGGGCTGGAAGTGGGTGGGGCCAGAGGTGGGTGGGGCCTGGCAGGAAGCTGAAGACAGGTGGCCTTCCCTTGTGCAGGTGGATGTCCTGCGGGCCCTGGGGGCTGAGATTGTGAGGACGCCCACCAACGCCAGGTTTGACTCCCCTGAGTCTCACGTGGGGGTGGCATGGCGGCTGAAGAATGAAATCCCCAATTCCCACATACTGGACCAGGTGAGAGACCTGCAGGGGGCCAGCTGCAGCCAGAGACTTGTGCCTAGGTAGGGCATTTCCTTGGGGGCTCCGGGGATGGTGCCACGTCTGCTGTGGGGGGGGTGACAGAGGTCTTGGTACTCGGGCTGCAGGTCCAACCTTCAGGGCCCTCTGGAACCACAGAACCTTTGGCTGTCTGCTGTTGGCGCCAACGTGGGGGCCACACTCTGCTCAGCTCAGTGAGCCTGGTGTGAATGCCTGTCCAGAGGGCTCTGGAAGCTCTGCAGGCAGGAAACAGAACCAAGCCGGGTGTGATAGTGTACGCCTGGGAGACCAAGACTGGAGGATTGCAGGTTCAAGACCAGCCTCAGCAACTTAGCTAGACCCTGTTTCAAAATAAAATAGGGTCGGGCGTGGTGGTGCACGCTTGTAATCCCAGTACTTTGGGAGGCGGAGACCGGAGGATCCAGGTTCGCAGCCAGCCTCAGCGCTCGCGCTCTCTCTCTCTCCCTGTCTCTCTCTCTCTCTCTCTACCTAGTGAGGCCCTCCACAACTTTGTGAGACCCGGTTTCAAAATAAAGTATAAAAAAATAGGGCCAGGGGTGTAGTGCGGAGGTAGAACGCCCCTGGGTTCAATCTCCGGTACCGCAAAAAAAATAAATAAATAAATAAAATAGGGCTCGGGGTGTAAACCCAGAGTAGAATGCCCCTGGGTTCAATCTTAGTAACAAACAAACAAACAAACAAACAAACAAACAAAGCCTTATGCAGTGGCACATGCTTGTAATCCCAGTACTTGGGAGGCTGAGACAGGAGGATTACAGGTTCACGGCCAGCCTCAGCAACTTAGCGAGACTCTCAGCAACTTAGATCCTGTTTCAAAACAAAAAATTAAAAAGGGTTGGGATTGTAGCTCAGAGGTAGAATGTCCCTGGGTTCAATCCCCAGTACCAATAAATAGATAAAACAAAACCTGTAACTCCATACGGGAAGCTCTTCTCCCACGCTCCCTTCCCTTCTGGGTTAATGTAGAAGTTGTGTCTTCTGGTTCCAACGCTCCAAGTCTGGAGGAACATAAAGTTGCCGGTGCCAGCATCCCCCTCTTCCCCAGGCCCCCGGGGTCCTCCCTGGCTCTCACCATGAACTGTTTGCCAGACAGCCTATGACTGCTGCTGCTGCGGCTGCACGCGCAGCTCACGCCCTCTGCTCTTTCCACACAGTACCGCAACGCCAGCAACCCCCTGGCACACTACGACGCCACCGCGGAGGAGATTCTGCAGGAGTGTGATGGTGGGTGCCCCCACCCCTTGCCTGTCTTTGCATTTATCCCTGGCTGCCCTGGAGTGTTCAAGTCATTTACCCTCTCCTTGATAAACTCCTCTTCACCATTCAAAACCCAGCTCAAATGCCCCTCTCTTAAAGTGGTGAAGTGGTTTCCAGAACAGTCTGCTGCCTCCTTTGTGCCTTGTTGGTGTCCACCTGCGCCTCACCAGTAACACCAAGTGTGGTATGGGCTGTTTGCCCCCAGTCTCTTCTCCAGACCTGCAGGCGCTGCTGAGCACAGGCCTCGCGGCCAGGGGTGCCTATTGTTGAACAGCAGTTAGGATTCAGCGCCAGCTTGGGCACTAAATTGGGCATTCATTGTTTCTCATCTCCAAAGCAGGGGTGGTGACGGCCGCAGTTAGCTCTCTGTCTGCACAGGCATGAGGGTTTTTTGGAACCATGTCCACATGCTGGTGCCAGGCCCCTGGGGCTGGTGGTGACGCCTTGCTGAGAGCCCCGTGGGAGAGGTCTCAGAAGGTTGGCACCTTGCTTGCTCCCTGGAACCCTGGAGGTTGGCCGTGGCCTCCTTCTATGCCCAGGTTCCAGGCTGTAAGGCCCAGGCATTTGCTGGCCTGGTTTGATGTGAGAATTCTCTCATTTGGCACAAACTGCCCTGTGTTGGCATGGACGCGCTCTGGCGGCCCTGAGCCTGCCTGTGCTCAGACTCGCTGCCCGATGCCCGCGCTGGCCCAGGAAGTGGAGAGCCAGCGGGTTCTGAGCCAAAGCCTGGCTGTTGTCCTCCTTCCTTCTGAAATTCAGTCCACCTATTCCCATCACCCATGAATCAAACAGCCGTCGGGGCTGCAGGGCTGAGGGTCTCTGAGCAAAGCCCGTGCGAAGCCAGTTGGCTCCTGTCTCTGCATGCTTTCGATACGTAAGGCCGGAGACAGTGACAGTTTGATTTGAGACTAGCTTTCCCCTGGGAACTTTCACCACTGCCTTGATCTGGGTCCAGTTTGTTCCCACTGATTGTTACCAAGTGTGGGGGGCTGGTCGGGCTGAGGCCTGAGAATGTTCTGCCTCCACCAGGGAAGGTGGACATGCTGGTGGCCACGGTGGGCACGGGCGGCACCATCACGGGCATCGCCAGGAAGTTGAAGGAGAAGTGTCCAGGGTGCAAGGTGAGTGGCGCTGCAGGGCGACTGGACCCTGGTGGTCCTGCTTGGCAGGCTCCTCGGCCTCGGGCACAGAAGGTGTCTACTCTGGAGTCGAAAGTTCTCCCCTCGTGCCACCCGGGAGGCGTGTGGGGAGGTGGTACCCGTTGGCAAAGGAATCCAGCAGTTCTCAATACTGTGACCCAGATGAGCCAGGGCTGGGCAGTCGCCGCTGGCCGATGTGCTGGGGCTTCCTGTGCCTAGCGGGAGTGAGGGTCCCATTTGGGTGGCCCCGGTGTCACCCCAGAGGCTCTCGCATCCTGAGCCTCCCCGACCCAGGGGAGAGTTGGTCTTGGGTTTGAGAGTTGGCAGGGCTCTGGATGCGGGGTGAGGGCTGGGATGAGGAGGGGCTCATCCAAGTACCCAGCTGGTACAATTTTCTTTTTCTTTCTGGATGGTCTTGCCCACCCTCCAGGACAAGGCCAGCGCCCAACACTGTCCTTTGTCCCCAAGGGCTCCAGCTTCCCCACTGCTGGGTCCCTTCCCAGAGGAGCCTCAGGAGGTCGTTTCTGAGACCCTGGCCCTGGATGTAACTTTGGGCAGGCTTTCACGGCCTTTGTCCTCTGGGCCTGGGTCCCTGGGTGTCTTGTTCAGGCTCGTAGCCCAGGAGCAGCCCGTGCACACTGTGGCAAGTCACTAAGAGGCGTGTCTTAGCCAAGCGTGATAGCATATGCCTCTAATCCCAGGTTTTGGGAGTCCAGGATCGCGGGTTCGAGGCCAGCCTCAGCAACCTAGCCAGACCTTGTTTCAAAATAAAAAAATAAAGAACTGGGGATGTAGCCCAGAGGTAGAATGCCCCTGGGTTCAATCCCCAGTACCAAGAAAAAAAAAAAGAGACCCGTGTCCTCAGTGGTGGTGGCTACTAATGCCTGGGTGAGAATCTTTCCCCCAACTTGAGCTGTGAGGTCACCTGCTCCGCAGATCATCGGGGTGGATCCAGAAGGGTCCATCCTCGCGGAGCCTGAGGAGCTGAACCAGACGGACAAGACGTTCTACGAGGTGGAAGGGATTGGCTACGACTTCATCCCCACGGTGCTGGACAGGGCGGTAGGTTGGGCCAGAGCCGCAGGCCGGTGCCAACCCCTTAGCCTGCTCTCCATCGGGCGCCCAGCTGCCCCAGGTGCCTGGGCGCTGGCTTTCCACTGAGCGGACAGCAGGGCGAGCCTGGCGCAGGCAGGTAGAAGGTGGTCTGGGGTGGAGACCAAGTCGAATGCGGTACCACGTCCAGGTTGACACCTGATCCCACCGCATGGGCTCTGAGACACACAGGGGGCTTCAGAGTAAGACAGAGGCTGCCAGGCCTTTTGGGAGCTCGGGGTGGCAGGCAGCAACGGCTGCTGTGTGCGAAGCCCCTGGGAACGGGGAAGGCGGAAGTCCAGTTTGCAGACTTGAGCTCTCCCTTTGGGGGTGTGGCTGCCTGGACAGAGGTCATCTGTGAGGTCTCCCCGGCCCCGCTGCTCCCCGGCTGAGCTGATGGCTGGCCCCGGTCTTACCACAGGTGGTGGACAAGTGGTTCAAGAGCAATGATGAGGAGTCCTTCGCTTTCGCCCGCATGCTGATCTCTCAGGAGGGACTGCTGTGTGGTGAGTGGTGGCGTCTTGTGGGTGGCGTGGGGGACAGCTGGGGTTGTGCCCTCTGACAACTTCCAGTGCGAATTCACAAACACTGTGGGTCATCCTGAGGCTGCCCAGCACCAGCAGCCGCACGTGTCAGGTGGGCCGTGTGTCTGTCCAGGCCCTTCCTTCCTTGGGTTACCTGCCTGTCCACACTGCAGCCCCGTGGCTCACCTGTGCAGGTGAAGGTAGGAGCCCGCGAGGCAGGGGCTGCGAGCTGCTCTTCCTGATGTGTTTTTAGGGCAAGGCCAAAACTCTTGCGATACTTTTTTTTGTCAAGACCAGCCTGTACTTGGGGAGGGTTCCCCATCAACAGCATCCAAGGCCAGGACATGGTGCCCTCAACGCCCCCAAGGGGTTGCCAAGGGTCTGTTCTTCCACTGCTGTGACCCAGAGGGAGACGGGACAGTGCTTCTTGTCAGCCCAGTTCTCTGGAGTCTGGCCATCTAGGACTGACCTCACCAACCCTCACCACAGCCCTCGGCCTGCCGTGCTCAGGGCGACAGAGCCACAGAACCTGAGCAGCAGAGGCCAGCACTTCAGAGCTGGTGTCATGTAAATGTGCCTCCCTCTGTGTCCCCAATAGCCACGCCCTGTCTTGGAGACTGGGAGCAAGCCCCTCTTAAAGGAGAACTTCTAAATGGACGCTGTTAGGTGCCTCGTACCCTTGTGTTCTCTGGGACCCCGAGTGCCCCCCCCCCCTGCATTCAATGGGACAAGCCCGGGCCTTAAAAGTTGGGCAAGCCAGGCATGGTGGAGCACGCTTGTACTCTCAGTGCTTGGGAGGCTGAGACAGGAGGATTGCAGGTTCGGGGCCAGCCTCAGCTACTTAGTGAGGCTCTCTGCAACTTAGTGAGACCCTGTTTCAAAATAAAGAATAAAAAATGGGGCTCAGGGTATAGCTTGGAGGTAGAATGCCCCTGGGTTCCATCCCCAGTACCGCAAAAAAAAAAAAAAAAAAAGCTGGGCAGCAGGTCCAGGCCTCCTTGGAGAGAGGGGGCCTCTGCCTGCGTGCTGCGTGCTCATGGCCAGGTCGAGCTCCTGACAACCTCCTGCTCTCAGGCCAAGGCTCCAGCCAGAGAGGCAGCGCAGCCCCTGAGCTCAGACTCCCAGGGCACGGCACTGTTGGTGTCACTGCGAGACTGGGATTGTCATTTGTAAAGTGGGACCCAGTGTCACCGACCAGCCTTGAGAAGTGGCTGTGGCAATCATTTGAGGCCCCAGGCTGCTCTTAGAGCTCAGCTCTGGCCTGGGGCTTTTGTTTGGGGACCTGGAGCACCCCTTGGGCCTCTCCCTGGCACCAGCAGGACCCCACGGTCCTCCTCTGGCCAAGCAGGAAGCCTCCAGGGTCTTCACGACTCAGCCTTGGTGAGGCTTTAGTTGTGGAAACCCCATCGTGCACAAGGTCAGTGCACGGGAGACATGGGTCTTTTCTGGGCCCAGCCCTTTGCCCAGCTTTGGCCACTGTTGGCTCTTCAAGGCTCCTGCGAGAGCATACACACGAATGCACACGCATGCAAACATGTGCACACACATACACATTGTTGGATGGCTCCCCGCAGATCTTTCTAGAGTATACCTAGGGGTGCATGCACACGTGTTTGCATGTGGATGCGTGTGCATGTGTACACACACGTGTGCACACTCCACGAGTCTCCTGATTCTCTCGGCAGGTGGCAGCGCGGGCAGCGCCGTGGCCGCAGCCGTGAAGGCTGCCAAGGAGCTGCAGGAGGGTCAGCGCTGCGTGGTTATCCTGCCCGACTCCGTGCGGAACTACATGTAAGGCCCGCCCCGGTCCTTGGGCCCCGCCAAGCCTGCAGGGCTTCCTTTGTGAGCTGAGCTGCCCTTGCTGGGCCAGTCCTGGCGGGTGGGCCCCTGCAATTGGATTTCCGGGTGTGGGGCAGGTCATTTGGTCCCGCCACTGCCAAGCTGGGATGGCAGTGGACGGCTGATGACCCCCAGAAGCACAATCGAATGCCCGCCTCCCTGAGCACTAGGCTGGCCTGCTGAGATGTTCGGGAGGGGAGGACTGAGCATGCGTGTGAGCATGTGTGTGGGCATGCGTGTTGGCACAGGGCGAGGGCAGCTGGTCCTTGGCCTGCCTTCTCAGGGCAGGGCTTGGCAGCGCTGTGACCGGCTCTGCTGGGCTCTGGGTGGGATGAACTCGTGCTGCCAAGACAGACCTGGGGGCCAGGGAAGAGGCCACCCAGGGGCCCTCGGAGGGGATGGGATTGTGGAGGTTCCGGGAAACAATTTCCTTCTGGACTCTGCTTGTTAGGCCCTGGCGTGCTACTCCGGTTGACCAAATGCCCCTTCTACCCGCCATTCCCAGTCCAGATCTTTCTGAGCTCCCGTCCTCTCCCTGGAGCCCGGGCCAGCCAGCTGGTTGCCGGACCAGCCAGGCCTAGGGGTGCGCAGGGCTTTCTCAGAGGCACATCCCTGAGACCCCTCGCCAGGCCTCGGTGACACCCTGGTCCCTGCAGGTCCAAGTTCCTGAGTGACAAGTGGATGCTACAGAAGGGCTTCCTGAAGGAGGCGGACCTCTCAGTGAAGAGGCCGTGGTAAGGATGCCCGAGCAGACACGGCCGCCGTGCTGCCCTCCGCCTGGCTAGGGACGGGCAGGGAGGTGTCCCTGTGGTGTCCCGCTGCCAAGCTGCCTGGAGGGCCCTCTGGCTGCCTCTGGCTCACGCCCCTCCCCCTCCTAGGTGGTGGCACCTGCGAGTTCAGGAGCTGAGCCTGTCGGCCCCGCTGACTGTGCTGCCCACGGTCACCTGCGAACACACCATCGCCATCCTCCGTGAGAAGGGCTTCGACCAGGCGCCCGTGGTTGACGAGTCGGGGTCAGTCCCATCCCTGCCGTCCCCTCCAGAGTTCTGTCCTCTGCCTGCAGACTTGAGCCTGTGCCCCGGCCTCTCTGTGTCGGTGTCACCAGACAGACACGGTAGCCGGGGTCCCCACAGCTGCCAGGCTGACCTGGTCACTTTGTGTACAGTGTCTAGAGCCTTGGACACCCACTGGCACCTTGTCCTGAGCAGCTGCTGGGGCAGGGAGGGGGTGTGTGTCACTTTTGCAGGGAGGGGGGGTGTGTCACTTTTGCAGGGAGGGGGGGTGTGTCACTTTTGCCTCAGTGCTTCTGTCCCAACCCCCTTCACTCAGCGTGTGCAGACCCGTCCTGGCCTCAGTCCCGGGAGGGGGTCACAGGCCCACTGAGGGTGTGCCTCACGGGGGCAGTCCATGGCTGAAGGGCCGGGTGACCCTAGGTTCCACGGCCGGCACCGAAAGGCCTGGCCCTGGGGATCTGACAGTCACCGGTGACACTCGTGAGAGGAGAGAGAGCCCAGCACTTGGTGGGAGTCCTGCGGAATCTCTGCTCCTGCCACATGCAGGCACACAGAGAATACTTATTGAATTCAGCAAGGAATCCCCTGTTGGCTGGAGACCAGCGCTGACCCCCAGGGGCAGCTGTGGGTGTGTCTGACCCCGCCTCTCCCCCACACCCGCCCTCTGCTTCCACAGGGCCATCTTGGGGATGGTGACTCTCGGGAACATGCTGTCGTCCCTGCTCGCCGGGAAGGTGCAGCCAGCAGACCAAGTCCACAAGGTCATCTACAAGCAGTTCAAACCGGTACGAGCTCTGCTTTCAGGAGAGCAGTGGGTGCCCCAGACCCGGCCTGGTCCTCGAAGCAGGGCACAGTGCTTGTGGGCAAGGGTGCCTGGTCCCTGAGTGTAAAGCCATTGCGATGGGGTGCCAGCTGTGTCGTCAAAGCCAAAAAGCCTGCAGGCGTGATGGTGCATACCTATAGTCCCAGGACTTGGGAGGATGAGAACTACCATGTTCGGGGAAAGGCCGCCGCGGCCCCTCGCAGAGCTGGGCAGACCCCTGCTGTCCCCGTCACCCCCTCTGCAGTCCCTGGGGGCTGGGGAGTTGGCATCATTTCTGCTGGCCCTGGGCAGCCCCTGACGTCCCGCACAGATCCCGAGGGTGGAAAGCGGGTGTTGGCTGTGGACGCTGGGAAGGCTGAGTGGTGTGGTCTGTCAATGAATGTGACCTTTCTCTCCCCATCACACACTCCTACAGATGTGCAGATTCTGGTGATGCTGCCCGTGCTGCTGTGGGTAGCGTCGCCAGAATCCGCACATCTCTCCCATTTCCGTTGCCTATGATGGGCACCGCCTCCTGTGGTCCTCCTGGGTTCTCAACGTTTCTAACTCCCAGTAGCTAGAGAGACCAGAAGACAGGTGGGGTCGAGTCCTTCCCCACTGAGCCTGCCCACCTGGAGTAAAGCCCCAATCCCCCCGTCCCCACCCCTGAGCATCCCCACCCTGAGTCCTGGCCATCTCCCCTCCTTCCTGATCCAACTGGCACAATCCTCTCCTGGCTCACCCTGCTGCAGGTCACGGCGGAAACAGTCCCACCCCGCCCGCTCTGCCCAGAGCTTTCCTCTGATCCTTCATTGCCTGCCCCAGTGAGGGTCAGCTCAGTCCTAGACACCAGCCATTGAAGGGCCCTGTCAGCCAGGCTGCCACTGAGGCAACCTTTCAGCCCACCACATTGCCCACCAACTTTTCTGGAAGTTTCTTTCCTTCCCACCCCTTCCATTCTTTTTCTTATTTTTCTTTTTGGGTATGTGTTTGGTGCTAGGGATTGAACCCAGGGGCATTCTACCTCCAAGCTACACCCCCATCCCTTTTTTTTTTTTTTTTTTGCGGTACCGGGGATTGAATGCAGGGGCGTTCTACCTCCGCGCTACGCCCCCGGCCCTATTTTTTATCCTTTATTTTGAAACTGGGTCTCACAAAGTTGCGGAGGGTCTCACTAAGGAGAGAGAGTGAGAGAGAGAGAGCGAGCTGAGGCTGGCCGCGAACCCGGATCCTCCGGTCTCCACCTCCGAAAGTACTGGGATTACAAGCGTGCACCACCACGCCCGGCTTCCTTTTTGTTTTTTATTTTGAAATAAAGTCTTACTAGGTTTCTGGGGGTCTCCCTAAGTTGCTGAGTCTGTCCTTGAATTTGAGATCTCCTGTCTCAGCTTCTTAAGTATCACAGGCCTGTGCCACCACGCCCGGCTCCCCACAGGGCCTGTCCCCGTGCTCCATAGCTCATCCGTGCTCCACACAGCTCATCAGTGTCTTCTACCAGCATGGGGCCACCCTCCGACTCCCATGTGGGGTCCTCATGGTGCTGCGGGCCCTTCCTTTCCACCCAGGTCCTGGCGGGTTGCGGTCACCGCAGGCAGTAGCCTCAAGTCTCCGCCAGTGAGTGCTGACATGGTTTCTCTTCCAGATCCGCCTGACGGACACGCTGGGCATGCTCTCGCACATCCTGGAGATAGACCACTTCGCCCTGGTGGTCCACGAGCAGATCCAGTGTGAGTGGGGTTCGCACATGCTCCGGGTCCTCACTGGGGGCGGGACGCTGGCTTGCCTGGCCCAGGCTCCCACGGTCACATCTCTGCTGTGTGTAGCAGCCAGGCCTGCGTCCTCCCGTTGATGGGGAATGGTGGCACTGACCTTCTGTCACCCCCAGTCTCTGACACCTGAGCCTCTCCCCACCCCAGGCTGGTGGCTGTAGGGGCTTGCGATCTCAGCTGTGAGTCCTCAGGTCCCAAGAGCTGCAGGGCAGGCTGTGCTCCGTGGTCACCCAGGCCAGGGTGCCGTGTCTGAAGTACACAGGTGTTCTGGGCCTGTAGCCCTCTGGCCACTGGAGTCTCAGGGATTCTTTTATTGGTTGATTGAGGTACTGAGGATTGAATCCCGGACTTCAGGCATGGTAGGCAAGTGCTCTACCACTGAGCTACATCTCCAGATCCCCAGACCTTTTTTAAAAATTTGAGGTGGAGCCGGGCGTGGTGGCGCACACTTATAATCCCAGTACTTGGGAGGCTGAGACCGGAGGATTTGGGTTCGCGGCCAGCCTCAGCTACTTAGTAAGGCCCTCCGCAATTTAGTGAGACCCTGTTTCTAAATAAAGAATAAAAAATAGGGCTGGGGGTGTAGCTTGGAGGTAGAATGCCCCTGGGTTCAATCCCCGGTGCTGCAAAAAAAAAATTTTTTTTTGAGGTGGGGTTTCACTGAGTTGGTCAGGCTGGACTCAAACTTGCGCTCCTCCTGCCTCAGTCTCCCAGCTGGGATTATAGGTGTGTGTCATTGTGCCCGGCTGGTCTCCTGGATTCTAAGGGAGAACACCCAGAAAAACCTGGAACAGTTGCAGATCTTGGCTACTGGCTCCACCGCCTCCTGCCCTCCAGGGTTGCTCTGAAGGGAAGCCCCGTGGCTCTCAGGGGCTGCTCAGGGCCGCACCTCGTGCCTGCTCCCAGCCAGCTGATGGGCTCTGGGATTCTCACCCCAAAGCTGCTTCCCAGGCATCATAGGCCAGAGTTTTTACATTCTGGGTGAGGAGTAAGGAAGGACCCTAGATTTCAGTCCCTGGACCAGGGCCATCCAGAAGAATCGGTCAGTGGGGGCCTGGGGCAGCCTTGAGTCTAACCCCTCTCCCGTCCTTGGCTCTGCAGCACGGGACCAGGCCTGGTCAGGAGTGGTGGGGGGGCCTGCAGGTATGTACATCCCTCCCGCCCCTTGGAAGCGGCTTGGCTCCCAGGGTCAGGGTCGCAGCCTCCTGAAGACGAGGGGCACCCAGGGTCCCAGCCCGAGCGTGGGTGGGGGGCTCCTATCTCATATTTACTTATACTTCAACATCTCAGGTAAAAGTGCCAACTTCAGGGTCCATTAAGGTGGTTTGTTTTGTTTTTGTGGTGCTGGGATGGAACCCAGGGCCCCCACATGCCCTGGTGTTCCCCAAATGCAAGCAGCTGATCTCTTCTGGGTCCCCATTTTTTTCTGAGGCTTCAGGTAAGCCAGCGTGGTGCCTCCTCCAGCCCTGCTCACACAGGAGAGGCAGAACCGTGGCAGTGTGGGAGGCAGGGCACTTTCTCTGCCCTGCCCTGCCCTGCCCTGTGTGCCCTGTAGCAACTGTATCTGTCAGGGCCCTCCAGACACGTATCTGTACAGAAAGATGTGTGAGCCTGTTGCTCATACAATTTTGGAGCTGCAGGGTAAGCTGGCAGCCTGGAGCCCCAGGAGAGCTCATGGGTCAGTTCAAGTCCAAAAGCAGGAAAAAGCCCTGTTCTGCGGGGAGATCAGCCTTGCTCTGCTCAGGTGCTGGACTGATTGGGCGAGGCCCACCACACTGGCACGGGCCTTCTGCTTCACCCGTCTTGACTCAAGGGCTAGTCTCATCTGAGACATCCTCTCACACACGCAGTACCCTTCGGGCAGATGTCGGGGCTTCCTGTGGCCCAGTCAAGTTGGCGTATTAAAATTAACCACCACAGCACCCCCTCTGCCCACTGGCCAGGGGCTGGGCTGGCACTTCTTTGAAGCCCGAGTCCACCAAGAGGAAGGACTGGGTCTGTGGACAGAATCGGGCCTGCACACAGCTCTGCGTGTTGCTCGTGCCAGGGCTTCTTGGGCGGGGAGGAAGAGCCAAGGCTTGTCCTGAACGGCGGGACCTGGGCTGCACTGTCCACTGGGGCTGAGGGTGGAGCCTGCTGCCTGGCTCCGCCCACATGCTCAGGCTGGAGGTGCCCGTGGATGCCGAGGAGCCTCAGCAGGGGTGGGCGTGCTGCCTCCCGTCTTCTCCATGTCCAGGAACCTTTAAACCTACGACCCTGTTTTCCTCCTCCTCAGACCACTGCAACAGCAAGTCCAGTGAGCGGCAGATGGTGTTTGGGGTCGTCACTGCCATTGACCTGCTGAACTTCGTGGCGGCTCGAGAGCAGGACCGGAAGTAAAGCCTGCAAGTGCCCGACGCTGCGTCCCACCTTCCCTGCCCGTGTCCCCTTTGCCTTTCTAGACATAGGTGTGCTTTATAACCACCAGGGCCTGGGCCTTGCCTGTTCCTCGGCAGGTAGTGAGGAGCAGGGGGGGCATGCTCAGGCCAGGCCAGCCAGGCCTCAGTTTCCCCTTTTAACCTCGGCTACCTAACCAAATCTACTCATGGTAAATTGGCTCAGATGGGTCTTCTTTAACCTCTTGAAATGTTCCACCACGGGAGCATCAACAGGGACGTCGCCAGGCAGGGCGACAGGTGAAAGAGTGGGGAGCAGCAGCCAGCGCTAAGCCCGGCCGGCTCGGTGCCCAGGCTCGGGGTGGTGCTGCCCCTGGGGCCGAGCTGGTGGGAGCAGCTTCCGTGTGTGGGTTTTAATTGGAGTGAAATTCGCATAACCTAAAGTTAGTGATTCTAAAGTGGACAACGTGTGGCATTTGGTACATGCAGAGCTTACTGTCACTGGGACACTGTCACCCTGGTTTGTCTGCACTCTCCCCCTGGCAGCCAGTAACCTACTTTCTGTCTCTATGGACCGACCTGACCCGGGCGGTTCACATAAACGGAACCGCACAACCTGCGCCCTGTGTGTCTAACTTCTTTCGCCGGGTGTGACGTTTCCGGGGTTCCTCTGTGTGGCTGAATGATGTTCTGTTGTATGGATGTACATTTTTTCTGTTTACCCACTAGCGGGCATGTGAGTTGTTTCAACCTTTTAGCTGCTGTGGACACTCAGGCACACACGTCAGCACTTGTCTTCTCTTTTCTGGGGGGTGGACCCAGGAGAATCGAGGGGTCGTGTGGTATAATCCCGTAACCTCTCGAGGTCCCCCCAGGCTGTGCCCCAGGGGCTGCGCTGTTTCTCATTCCAGTTTCCCATCCTTATCTGCTCGTTTTCACTTTTTAAGAATTATGCCAGTGTGTGCAAACTGGTATCTTATTGTGGTGCCGGGGATTGAGCTCAGGGGCATTCTACCTCTGAGCTACACCCTAGCCCTATTTCATTCTTTCTTTTTTTTTTTAATTTTGAAACAGGATCTCACTAAGTTGCTGAGGCTGGCCACGAACCTGCGATCTTCCTGCCTGGCCTCCCAGGCGCGCGCTGCCACACCCGGCTTCATTGTGGGTTTGATTTGCATTTCTCCAAAGACTAACACGATGTTGAATGTCTTCACATGCTTGTTGGTCTCTTGTATATCTTTGGACAAAGTCTTCACCCATTTCTAAATTAGGTTGTCTTTTTGTTGAGTTATAGTAATTTTTTGGGGAGGTATAGGGATGGAACCCAGGGGCCTTCTACCTCCCAGCTACACCCCCATCCCTTTTTTTTTTCTTTTTTTTGCGGTACCAGGGATTGAACGCAGGGGCGTTCTACCTCCGCGCTACACCCCCGGCCCTATTTTTTTTATGCTTTATTTTTGAAACCGGGTCTCACGAAGTTGCGGAGGACCTCACTAGGTAGGTAGGTAGGTAGAGAGAGAGAGAGAGAGAGAGAGAGAGAGAGAGAGAGAGAGAGAGATTGTGCGCGCATGCGCGCTGAGGTTGGCCGCAAACCTGGATCCTCCAGTCTCCGCCTCCCAAAGTACTGGGATTACAAGCGTATACCACCACGCCCGGCTCCCCCATCCCTTTTTTATTCTTTGTTTTGAAACAGGGTCTCACTAAGTTGCTGAGGCTGGCTTTGTGAACCTGCAATTCTCCTGTCTCAGCCTCCCAAGTACTGGGATTCCAGGCATGCCCAGCTGACTTGTAGTGATTCTTTATACTCTGGATACTGAACTCTTAACAGATTTACAAATACTTTTTTCCATTCTGTAAGTTATCTTCACTTTTTGATAAGGTCCCTTGATGCGTGATCTTTAATTTTGGTGAAGTCTCTTGTTGCTCTTGCTTTTGGTGTCAAATCCACTATCAGATATGAGTCCATAAAAATAAAAATTCATGCCGGGCGTGGTGGCGCACGCTTGTAATCCCAGTACTTTGGGAGGCGGAGACCGGGGGATCCTGGTTTGTGGCCAGCTTCAGCTCTCTCTCTCTGTCTCTCTCTACTTAGTGAGGCCCTCCACAACTTCGTGAGACCCGGTTTCAAATTAAGTATAAAAAATAGGGCCGGGGGTGTGGCGCAGAGGTAGAATGCCTCTGGGTTCAATCCCCGGTACCGCCAAAAATAAAAAAATAAAAAAATTAAAATTCATGTTTTCTTCCAAGAGTTTTTTTTTTTAAGTTCAAGGGTGCTCTACCACTGAGATATATTCCCAGCCCTTTTATTTTGAAATAGGGTCTTGCTAAGTTACCATGCTCTGGCCTCAAACCTGTGATTTTCCTTTCTCAACCTCCTGTGTACTGGAATTACCGGTACCAGCAATTGGGCCTGGCTGGGATTTTTTTTTTTTTTTTTGCTTACTGGGGATTGAACCCAGGGGCATTCTATCTCTGAACTACACTCCCAGCCCTATTTATTTTTTATTTTTTATTTTTTTTGTGGTACTGGGGATGGAACCCAGGGGCATTCTACTTTTGAGTTACCCCCCAGCCCTATTTTATTTATTTATTTATTTATTTACTTATTTTATTTTGTGGCACTGGGGATTGAACCCAGGGGCATTCTACCTCTGAGCTACACCCCCAGCCCTATTTTTTTATTCTTTATTTTGAAACAGGGTCTCGCTAAGTTGTGGAGGGCCTCACTAAGTAACTGAACCTGTGATCCTCCTGTCTCAGCCTCCCAAGTACTGGGATTACAGGTGTGAGCCACCATGCTTGGCTCCATCTAGAAATTTTTTAAAAATGTATTTCCACTAGAACCATGGTAGGCCATGTCCCAGGGTCATCGGGTCTTAATTCCTGTGACCTGTGCAGGTGGCCTTCTTTGGAAAGGCTCTGCTGGTGTGATTGCAGAAGCTGGCCCAGGTGTTCCTCGTGTCCTCTCATCCCCTCGGCTCCTCGCCAGCCACGTGGGCTGCCCCCGTGAGTTTGCCAGGGCTGCTGAGCAGAGTGCACAGAGCAGAGGCTTGACCAGCAGGTATTGCCGCAGTTCTGGGGACCAGCAGCCTGAGATCAAGGTGTCAGCGGGGAATGCGGGGCCTGCTCCAGGCCATCCCAGCTTCTGATGTTCCCCAACTTGCACACGAGCCTTCTCCACGTCTGCCTTCATCATCACAGGGCCCACCCTAACGGCCTCAGTTAGCATTACTCACCTCTGTCAAGGCCCTCAGAACAGGGTCAGGACTTCAACACGGACATGTAGGGCCACAGTTAATCCCGTGGCACACCCACCCCCCAACATACACACAACATGCGAGTCCCTTCAGGGAGCCGCCTCCGTGTTGGGGCTTGTGTGACCCACAGCGTCAGTCCTGGAGACCCTGAACCCGGAACCCAGTCTCATCTGTGTTTGGACCCTGCCCTGGCCATGGGTTCATTGCAGGTTCTGGGCAAGTTGCTCCAATTTCCATGTGTACAAAACAGATGACAAGATGGACCTCAAAGACGTGTAGAATCACAGACCAGATCAGGGCCTGACCGCGACACTCTCCACGACTGTCATATTACTGTCATTCTCCAGTACTTTGCATTCCGTTTGCCCCTCCTGAGGGCACGGCTGTAGAGTTCCGCAGGCCCCGTGCACCACGTGGCCTCCATCAGCTGTCATTACACAAGTGGACTGAAATCACCGCCACAGGGAGCAGTTCCAAAACCTTGCTATTTGAGGAGAGATTTATTTTAAAAAAGGTACCCAGTGGGACTTCACAGTACCTATTTCTAATGCAGGTTAGTAATGTTTATTTCTCCCACCATTAAGAAATGAGAACCCAAGACTCCATAATGACTTAACCCAGTCATTATGGGTTAAGTTCTTTAGGAAGTGGCTTTGAAATGCGATAATTAGTAAGAACCAGATTTCCATTTGCGTGGAGCGGCTGCCCCAACACTGTTCCTCTGGACAAAGGGACCCCCGGGGTGACCAGCTGGGACTCCCTTTGCCCAGCGCCCACTGGCTAGGCCTCTCTGCACCACTTCTTGAGCCTTCCATCCGCTAATGAGCATCACCACTCTTGAAGTTTAGTTCTGCCGCAAGTCACAGAAAGGCCCAGATGCCTTCGTTCATTAGTTGTTTCTCTCGCTGTGTCACAGTCCAGAGGACAGCAAATTAAGGCTGATATGGCTGCTCCATCAGCAGCAGAAACCTAACATCTTTCCATTCCTCCATTCCGACACATGGCTTCTCCCTCATGACCCAAGCTGGCTACTTGAGCACCAGCATTAGGTCTATATTCCAGTGAGCAGAGGATGGAAGGGTAAACCTTCATGGACACTTCCTGAAGCCAACACACAGGGCTTTGGATCCTGCTGGCCAATCGGGCTGCCAGCCCACAGAGCGCCTTTGGGTGACTGCAAAAGGCAATCGCTGTGCTGGATGTAGCCCTGAGGGGACAGGCATGGCAGGAGCAAATTAGAGAAGCAGTGAGCTAAGCCACTGCGGCCCTTTCCCTGGTGGCTCAGGAAGCAGCCGCGTGCTGGGGCCCCAGCTCATGAGCAGAGCTCACGTTTCCAGCCTCAACCCGCCCCTGCTTCTTGCCCTCACTCTAGGCACAACTACACTTGCTAGCCACGGTGGCCGTCCTATGCACGCTTCTGGACTCAGGACCTGGCTACACAGGGCTGCAAGGGAAGCCAAGCAGCTGGCTTCTGTCCCCCTGCGGAATCTAGGCAGGGCCTCTAGTTCTGAGTAAAACACTGGGTGAGGTTTCAACCCGCCTCCCGCCCACAAGGGGACGGCAGCCTCACTCCTTCCTTCCCAGGACACCTTCTGTAAAATGAACTCCACGAATGACAGGTGGCTCAGGACACTGCTGTCCCCTGGGTGAGACATGACCCATGAGGCTCTGGGTCAGCCACAGGGAAGGCAAGTGGCTCCCTCCCTCTGAGCAGGGGGCTGGGCACTGGTCCTGGCAGGCGAGGGCTGTCCCTCGGTGTGGACTGCCTCTCGTGGTTCACACCCAGGTGAAGAGTGCACCTCCAACCTCAGGAGGTACGCGCCCAAGACTCTCCCCGTCGACCCCTGCAGCTAGGGCGCCAGACGTGCGGCCCAGGCCAGAATCAGGGGGCGGGGGCGGCATCCCTGCAGTGTCCCCTGGTGCCAGAGCCTGGCTCCCTTCCTGCTGTGGCCCCACTGCACCCGGCCTCCAAGCCTGTCCCTGCCAGCTTCATGACCACCCAAGGGCCTTCCCAAAGGACCCCTTATTGCTAAATGGGCCACAAGCCCTGAGTGGGGACACATTTCCTGCACCACAGGCTGGACAGCCGTTTTGAGTCCCTTCCCTCATCCTCAGTCAGACACGCATGCTGGATTCCAGAAGGCTCTCGCTCTTTCGGGAGCCCGCTCTCCTCAATGACAGTCTGAGAACCACCGAGAAGACTCTGGCCCTCAAGTGCTCTTCCCAGACTTTACCGCAGAGGCTGCTGTGAAAGCTGTGCTCCCGGGGAGGCTGGTGTGACTGTGTGCCTTCACGTGTCCTCCGGGACCTGCAAGTCGAGAGCGAGACTATTCTCATCCACCACGTGGATGGGGACTCGAGGGAGAAGGCCCCAGCGGTGGAGCCCTGGCACCATGGATGCCAGGGGGCCATCAGCGCAGCCTTGAGGAAGAGGAGGTGTGGCGACACGAGCACCCTCCAGAGCTCGTCCACTCGTTCACGAGGCCACTGTGGGGCCAGGCAGGGCGCTGGCCACAATTCCAGTGGAAGCAGTCCAATAAACAAAGCAAGAGCGTGGTGTGTCGTACCAGAAAGTGGCAGACGGCCGCAGTGTGGTCCATCTACAGGTGTGGCTGTTAGCCAGACAGAGGAAGGAAGTCACACGAGCTGTGACGTCGAGAAACCTCGAGGGTGCTGTGCTGCATGAAGTAAGCTGGACACAGAAGGACAAGTGCCATATGGTCGCACTCATCCTGCCATCCTGGGCGGCCCCCAGCACTTGGGCCCGGGCCGGGCAGCCTGGGTGGAGAGGCCAGAGCTGAGTGACAAGGAACCCCAGGCTCCTCGCAGGTGCTGGCTCCCTGCTCCTCGGGGTGAGGGAAGCCCTCCCCTCCCTGAGCCAGGTGGGCCAGGGGAGGGCTGGCCACTGGAGGGATGGGAAGGGGTCGCTGCACCTGCACGGGCTCCAAAAGGTCAGTACAGGAGAGAGACGTGGAAACTCAGCAGAGACTTGGCATCTTACCTTCTAGACACTACCATCTGGTATCCTGAGGATGCCCTGAGGGGCAGGAGATGGTGGGCACCCCAGCGCCTCCCTGAGCTTCGTGTGTGCACGCGGCTGTAGCTGGAAGGTGGAGGGAGCAGGCCTCTAGAGGCGGAGGGAGCTGGGCAGGGGCCGCACAGCGGGGGCCCGGGGAGGGAGGGTCCCGGGGTGCTGTTCAGGCTTCTGCCCAGTTGCAGTATCTTGGCTGCAGCCTTGGAACTGTCAGATCATAGCTTCCACTGGACAGGTGGATCCATTTTAGGCCAAACTAAAAACCCAGACATCAAATTCTCAAACACAACCTCAACAGTGAGTCAACCGACCAGCCCAGCCATCTTGGGCCACTCGCCTTTGACAATGCTCATCTTCCTGGGCGTTCCTGCCCTCCTGCTAAGGAAGCCACACACGAAGTCACACAGGACTGAGCCCTGAGGCTCAGTGTCCCCAGGCTCCCGGGGAGGTGCATGAACATCTGCCCATCTGCCCATCTGGCCTCACAGGGACATGTGCCTGCCACCTACAAAGACCAACAGCAACGGCAGGTGGGGGCGGGCTGTCTGCCGACCTCCTCAGGACCGCTGTAAGCTCCTAGTTATTAAATTTTAGAATTAAGTAAGAATTCCCGTAATATACAATGATAAATACATACCAGCTATTTTTAACTTAGTGGGTAGAATTGAGCACGTACTTACTCGTCTAGAGGCATAAAGCTCTGAAGAAACATGAAGATGGATGACGTGTGTAGTGAGCACTGGAGAACGGGCGCACACACGCAGGAGAGGGAGCCGACAGACGCCAAGGCGGCGCCCAAATGCCGCAGTGATGGGAAACCAGAAGGGGAAGGCGGTGGGACAGAGCCCAGCCACCCACCAGACACGAAGAGTCAGCCTGCGAGGGGCCTGGTGTTAACTTGATTTGCAGGAATGTGAGCCCACACAGGTCTACACAGACACCCAACTGTGTTGGGTCTGGTTTACTTGGGGCCCATCCAAATTACCCAGGCCTGACTACCTAGCTGGAGATTAGCTGGCCTGACTACCTAGCCGGGAAGTACCTGGGCACTGATGATTTAGCAGTGGATTATCCAGGCCCTCCCTGCCTAGCTGGGGGTCGCCCGGGTGGGCTCCTCTTCCTCATGTCCCTGTTTCAATGCTACCACAGCCCCCAGAAGAGCAGGAAACCTTGGTGTTGGACATTGTCATTCTACTCAGCATCACGCCCTCTCTCTCCCCAACAGCTGGGGACTCCTTGCCTTCTCCCCAGAGCCGGGGGATGTTCCTTGTGGACAGATGCCAATTCAAAAGTGCCCGTGCTATACACACACAGGCAAAGGAAAGCAGGAGTGAGGCTCAGGATGACGGCCGAACAACGCACAGGCTTCATAGCGCCCCGCGCCGACAATGTACACGAACCTCCCCACTCTAAACGCCTTGGAGTCAGATGTGTAGTTTACCTGTGTGGTCCAAGCTAAAGTTCAGACTTGTGCTATTTGTTCAAAAAAGAGAAAAAGGTTTGCTGAGCAAATGTCTAGCAAAACCGGTGGTACAAGGACACTATTATAAAAACTGTCCTTTTCAAACATGCTGGAATAAAAGAATCCCTGGTTTCCATTAAAGCCACAGTTGGTTTTTACATGGCTAAAGTCTTGGGTTCATTCAAATTCACAAGATAAAAAATGGAGTCAGCCAGGCACGGTGGCACATGCAGGTGACCCCAGCACCACCACCAAAAAAAAGAACGGAGCCATCTGTGCCAGATGGTGCCTTCTGAATGTGTCTGTCTAGACTTGGCAGGGCCGCGCTACTCCTTCAGAGCTGGGGAGGCGGGCTGGGAGAGGCCTGGCGGAGGAGGCCGTCCTGAGCGGCCTCTGTGGAGAAAGGTGGGGGGCGCCTGAGGAAAGCTCACCTTGGGCCCGGATGGCGCCTCACAGGCCAGCTTGGTCCCCTTGTGGGCCCGAGGGCTGAGATGCCACAGCTCTATGAATTTGGATGCTTTAGTTTAAAGTGGTACGGGAAATCCTAGGTCTCAGTGAAAATAAAAAGATCTAATTGCACAAGGTCAAAAATAATCCATCCCTGGGATTTCTTCTTGGAGTACACAGAAGGGCCTGCGGGCTAAACGTAATGTACATGATTTATGACATTTGCATAATTCAACAAAATGAGGAACACTAGACATTTAACCCAAATGTATTTCTTATTTTTGCTAGGCCATTATCATTTACTCATATCTGACTAGATAGAGCGGGTAGAATGTTATTAGTCATAAACATCATTTTAGCACTAGCACAAATGAACCCAATTCGCCCTTCTTACAGGGGAAGCGCTTGCAGCGTAGAAAGCACGGGTGGATAAACCGTGCTGCCCTCTCGCCTCTCACCTGAGGAGCTGCAGCGACAGCGCGATGCCTCCATTTCTGTAAATCAATCAAAACATTTCCTGAAAGACGACGCTCGCAGCTGCCACTCGCGGTCACGTACTCCAGTGGCCATTGGGAGTTTAGAACACCTAGACCCCTCTGGAACTGTCCTAGTGCACCCTGGAACGTGCCCAGGAGCCGCCACCTCATTGTGAGGCTGGGTACGTGTCATGGAAGGCCACATGTCACCTGACTGAGGAATCATTTTTTCCTTGTTACTATCAAAACAGATTTATGGAAAAGAACAATAAAAACATGCTTCCAGGTTTTTTTCTGAAAAATGATGAATGACTTAAGTAAGCAATTTGAGATAAGATTCTTGAAAACTGTAAATGGATCTGAACAGTCCGGTGCAGTGCCGGCCTCACTTTCCTGGTGTGCAAGGGTCACCGGAGGCCCTGAGTGTCACCACACAACACGTAGACAACCTGAATGTTCTCCTGAACATGCAGAAGCAGCTTTGCGTGACAGGAACTTTATAAATAGAACACCCATAAGGTATGTTTCTATTTTTAATTTTTTGCTTTGATAAATCAATTGCTTCACAAAAATCCTTTTAAAGACAACAATCCAAGAAAACATATTGTTACAGTATTCACATTTTAAAGATTGTCAGTTTCAAGGACCGAACATAACTAAGAAAGGCGGGTTGCTGAGTGAATTGTGTCACGAGCTGCCAGAGGTGGCCTTCACCCGCTGGCACATCCCTGCTTCCTCACACGAGCAGGAAGTGGTCACCGATGGGTCACACAGAGCGAGCCGCAGAGCCCGTAGCTAGAAGGGTCACTCTGTATCCAGGATAAGTGCTTCCAGTTACTTGGCTATCTGGAATAAAAGCCTGGAGGCTGAGCCCCCCGGCTGGAGCCAGCCCTGCCTTCTGCTCGGCAGCTGGACAGCAGGAATGACAACAGGCTTACTTACTCTGGGTCTCAGAGCTCTTTCAAAAGGCTGCGTCACAGGGAGGGATTCAACAGAATGAAGTTGGTCTGAATCTGACCACTCAAACACGAAAGCTTCAAGGGGACGCACTTTCGGACTCTCTCCACTGACGGAGGGCCGGAGAGCAGCTGTTTTTAAGGTACAGACTGACAGCAATTCTATGAACCAGAACGGCCTGCCACGTGGCAGTTACTTCAAAGCACCTCAGTTTCCCATGGAGAGGAGAGGAACTCAGGCTCTGACCTAAAGTGCCTCTCTCTTAGGATCTCTATCCTGTTCCTCTGAATTTGGCAAGCGAGAGTTCAGGGCTTAGAAGCCCCATTTCAGCTGCAGAGAACACATGCTGCATCCTTCAGTCCCAAGCACTGGGATTACAGTGCGATGCTCACACCCTCGCGGTTCACGCTGCCCTCACATAGACCCCGCAGCGACAGGGCCATTGCTGTGGGGGAAGAAATAAAGGCTGCGGCAGGAGTCCACATTCTAGGAATGTCTGCCCCAGAGCAGGGCAGCTGAGGACCAAGGGAGGCGGGGAAGCAGGAAGGGCGGGTAGCTCCCACAGGTCCTCGTTTTAAGAGGCCCAACAAAGTTGGCATTTAAGTAAAGTTAAAATGACCTTTTAGGCTTGTGCAGACCTGACTTAAAATATTAAAAAAAAAGAATGCCACATCTGCTGAAAAATGTTATTCTCTCCCCCAAAGAGCTGATACTTTCTGATAACTTTAGTTGAAGCTCCTGAAATAGTCTTCAAGAAACCTCTCTGTGCTTCTTGCTTACTGCCAGATGATCTAGGGCATATCTCCCTGTGACTGACTATAATTATCTAATTATTTTAATCACTTTAACTAATACATTGGGGGAAAAAAACAGTTCCAGAAAAAAATCGGCATTAGTTAAACGTGTCCCTCAGGTATCCTTGGTCCATAACCAATTACCACTGCTGAATCTCAAGAAGTGGCAACCGTGCCAACCCCAAAGAAAACAAAACCCAGCCTCTTCTATCTGCCTTGTCACCAGGAAGCAGAAACCCCCAAGCTTTCTAATCTCATGTGATCGAGTGGGGGGTCTGGACTCTCTGAAGCAGCAACATGCGACAAGGAGATGCTCCACCAGTACCCAGGCACATGTGGGGACGGCAGAGGGGGGTTTGCCCTCAGAGCGAAGGTCGCCGCTGTGACTGGGCAGATGTCTGCCAATTATGCCAGATAGTTGGGATGTTTGCAGCTTACCCCAACTCCAAGCCAGTGGGGGCAGGACACATTTTATATCTGTTTATATAAATGTTCTATGCATAACATTTTGACTAAAAAAAATTCTAAAACAATGCACAGTTAACATGGTAAAGGAACCATGTAACTGAGGTCAAATTTAAATTAGACTGGGGTATGTGTGGTGCGCTCTTGACGGCGCACTGGCTACCGTTCCACCTCACTTACCTGAGGTCCTACTGAGCACGTACTTTTAGACAGCTGTGTAGGCCGAGTGTAAGATGCGGTCTGAGCATCACATATAAATACACATCTGGAGCTATCAAAACTTCACTCTATGGTTGTTTCTTTTCAGCAGTGGTGTGAACCACCCAGGGAGCAGGAGACCGCACATCGGTAGCTAGCTGTGGGCAGGTGAATAAATTTGGGCAATTCAGAACATTCCAAATCGAAATACAAGAATGTACTGTTCCTTCTCTAGAAATTTTATCCTCAATATAGTCATAATCCAATTCATAATGAATTTATAAAAATAGCTTTTTATCCAATAATCCCAGCAAGGTAAAAATAGGAGTTTCTTTTTATATATAGCAAATGAGACAGGCTCACTGGCCTCGCGAGAGCAGCGCTCGCTGGCCTCACGTGGCGTCTGCGTGTGTTCTTGTCCCTCACACCGCGGTCTCAGACGCAGAGCTTCTCTTGCGTCTGTGGGCTGCACACCAAGCAGCCCACCTAGATCTGCTGTAACCACAGAACTAAATTAAAACTGCATAATTTTTTAAAAAATGGCAGCGCTATTCCTTAATCTAATTAGGGACTTGGGGGCAGGAGGGGGTCATTCATCACATTTCTAGCATGAAACCTTTAAAGAATTTCTTTAAAAACCCACACACACGCACATCTGAAAGAAGTCGCTGCACCGGCAAAGACGCTCTTTAAGCTTACTATGAAATACAAAAGTGCACTCTCCTATATCTACATATAAAACATATTAGAAATAAAACTGTGTAAAATGTTTGCTGTGCAAACTATAAAAAGTCAGGTGTGCTGGCTCCTGCTCCTACTGCAGGGAGTCGCTGTTCTCCAGCACCAAGCCGCCGATGTGGGTGGGTGCCAGCGCGCCCCCGTCATCCTCTGTGCTGTCCACGGACTCGTCCTCGCTCTGCCCCGCCATCATGACCTGCTGCACAGCCAGGGTGGCCCCATCGGAGGACAGGGACTGGAGGCTGTCCACGTTCATGTTCACAGGTGTGGCGATAGTCACGACAGCGCCTGCAGCAGAGCACAAGGTGTCACCATTTCAACTACTGCTCGGAGGAAAGCATTTTTCCAATCAGTTGGGTGCGGCCCTCTTTTCTGACCCAAAGTCCAGACACACACACACACACACACACACACACACAACACACCACTAGGGATGGAACCTAGGGACTTTCTACCTCCGAGCTACACCCCAGCCCTATTTTATTTTATTTTTATTTTTGAATCAGGGTCTCACTAGGTTGATGAGTGCCTCACTACTTGCTGAGGCTGTCCTTGAATCTGCAATCCTCCTGTCTCAGCCTCCCAAGTACTGGGATTATAGGCCCAGCTTATTTTTTATTTTGAAACAGGGTCTTTCTAAATTGCCCAGGCTGGCCTTGAACTTGTAATCCTCCTCTCAGCCTCCCAAGTACTGGGATTACAGGCATGCACCACTATGCCCAGCAATCTACTCATCAACCTAGTGAGACCCTGTTTCAAAATAAAAATAAAATAGGGCTGGGGATGCAGCTCAGAAGTAGAATGCCTCTGGGTTCAATCCCTAGTGCCACACACACACACACACACACACACACACACACACACACACATTTGAAGAGCTCATGCAAATAGAAAGCTGCTCACGAAACACATTAGAATGGTGGCCTGCGATGGGGAGAGAAGGACAGAGGTCAAAGTGAATAAACAAAAGCAAGAGACAGGTGTGTGGACCAAAAAAAGTATGTCAGATGGTAGGAACAGAATCAATTCCACTGTCTGCATCCAAAGCTGGAAGGGAAAAAACCCAAAAATGGGAACAAAGGACAGAACATTCTGCCAGTGACTATCTTTGAGACAGAAGTAAGGATCCCATAAGTACACAGTGTGAGTGGCCCGGGTGCTCCATGCTGGTGCTCCTCGCACTGACCCCGCACTGCCGCCAGCACAGAGAAGAGCCACGCTCCTCCTGTGGCTGCGGACAGCCCTGTGCACCCTGGCTCCTGGCACTTCCTCAACGCAGATGACAGATGCCAACCTGGCGTGCACCGCGGTCCCAGTGCCACCTACCTTCTGACATGGTGAGCTCGCTTGGCGGTGGCTGTGCCACTCCGGACGCAATAGAATCGGGCCAGAACCTCTGGACTGGCCTGTTCTGAGCAGTCTTTTTCTTTGTTTTTGGAGTCTCTGAACAACTGGAATCCAACATTGGCTGGAGAATTCGTCTTCTAGCATTGATGAACCTGTGTGTGGGCAAAGGGAAGCTCAGGCCACAGTGACCTTTGTGAAGACCATGGATCAAAAACTATTCTTCATGAATATGCACCTTCACCAACCATCCTAGAAAGAGTATTCCCATCTGCACCTACAGAGAATATCCCAGAGGAAGAAAAGCGTATTAATTATTTAAACATCAGCAGGGCATGGTGGTGCATGCCTGCGATTCCAGTACTTGGGAGACTAAGACAGGAGGATTGCAGGTTTCAGGTCAGCCTCAGCAACTCAGTGAGACCCTATTTCAACATAAAAAATAAAAGGGGCTAGGGGTGGAGCTTGGAGGTAGAATACCCCTGGGTTCAATCACTAGTACCAAAAAAAATCTAAATATCCAGAAAAACGGGGCCTGTCGTTTTAAAAATAACTCATTTAAATAAGAATGGCGCATTTTGTTTTTCACCTCCTCTGAGTTGCTCTGTGACTGTGAATTAGATATAATTTGACATTTTCTGCAAGGAAGAAGAGTGCAAGAGTGGCGAGACGTGAGGTGGCCTGCACTCTCATGCTGCCTGCGGCTCAGGCAGCTGGGACCTGCCTGCGTCTTCCTGGCACGCTGTGCCTCTGGCCAGCCCCCGTGCCAAGCCCTCAGGGAAGCGTGTCGGTTCATCACAAAGCAGGTGTGGGGCAAAAGCTTCATCGTTTCAAAAGACCGCTCTGAATGTCGAGCTACTCTTCATCAACCTTCCCTGGAGACCGGCTAGCACGACGCCTGTGTGGGGCAGTGACCAAGTCCCTGGGGGACCTGGCTGCTGTGTAAGAGTGAGGCCTCATACCTGAGCTGTGCCCCACACAGATCAGCAAACACTGAGCTGGCAGAGCAGGCTGGACATGGCGTCACGTCCAATGCACGCTGAGAGAAAGGACGGCCTGTTCCAGTCTCCATCTTCCACTGCACCAAGCTACTGACTTGAAACGTGAGAATGTGGTGGGTGGGGCGAGAAGGCTCTTCCTCCTTCAGCCGCTGAGTTGGAGGACAGGTAAGATCCTGCAGGCACTCCCCCCCCCCCCCCGTGATACCCCCATAGAGGGCTGCTTTGCTACAAAACCAGCTGCAGTCCAAGATAAACCACTGTCATCCATGAAAGCCCCGATCAAATCAGAACCTGTTCAACTTCACACACTATTCCTAACCTAACCTGGAAACCCCAGACCAGCCAAGCTGCAGGACTGGCTCCTGTCTTCCTCCCCAGTGCATGAGGGGTGCGGCGGGAACCCCTCTCCAGATTCGCACATGCTACTGTGTGGGCTGACCTTGGTGGGCAGGGTAGCCCGCTGAGCTGTCGCAGAGATGCGGCACTGCTTTTAGCCTCGGGCTCTACTCTGGGGGGCCACTCTCACAGCGTCCCTCTTGAAGGCCCTCATCCGTAAAACATCAGAATTCAAATGGGATCAGCTCCGAGGCTGCTTCACTTTAGATTTTAAGATGGAAAATGCCTAAAATGGTCTGAGGACACATTCCAGCAACGAGCTAGACTGTCACCAGGGTGCTGCACTGGGAGTGACGGCTGGTCCCTGCAGCACAAGCACTCAAGGGCAGGTCTCAGCCAGGAGTGCCAGCATGGCTCTACAGCGCTGCCTCGGAGGGAAGGGCCCTGCTTGTCTCGATACTCATTTGTTGCCTAAGCTAATGACCAGCAGGTACCATCCATCTGAGATGTAATTTTTGTAAATATAAAAAGAAAGTTATAGAAGCTAAAAACAGATACACATATCAAAGAATTTTTAAAACTTTAGGATTTAAAAGTCATGTTAAGCCGGGCATAGTGGCGCACACTTGTAATCCTAGTACTTCGGCGGCTGAGACAGAAGGATCGCAGGTTCGTGGCCAGCCTCAGCTACTTAGTGAGGCCCTCCGCAACTTACTGAGACCCTGTTTCAAAAATAAAGAATAAAATAGGGCTGGGGGTATAGTTCGGAGGTAAAATGCCCCTGGGTTCAATCTCCAGTACTGTAAAAAAAAAGTCATGTTACTAATTTTAAAAATTAAAAGCTGTTGGGTGTGGTGACACATGCCTGTAATCCTAGTACTTGGGAGGCTGAGACAGGAGAAGTGCAAGTTTGAGGTCAGCCTCAGCAACTTAGTGAGGCCCTCAGCAATTTAATGAGACCCTGCTTCAAAATAAAGTAGGGCTGGGGGAGTAGCTCCCCCCTGGATTCAATCCCCAGTACTACAAAAAAGAAAAAGAGTTAAAAACTGATTATTAGGCCTTCTAAATCATTCTAGAATATTAGACAATTCTACAATTGACAGAGTAGCAAGTTGGGGAACACGAGGAAGTCGTGAGTGGACAAAGCAGAGGAGTGACTAACAGCACGAAGCCCAGAAGAGCCATGGAGCCTCTGGTCTAACATTCATCCCTCAGTCCACTGATCCGCTGTGGTTAGGACGCAAACACATGTGACCTCCCAACACAGGACGAGGCGACAACAAGCAGGAGCAGGCTCGCTGTGCTACTAGCCGCTTGGCTGCAACACGCAGAACCTTCAAAGCTTTGTTGGCACTCCATTTTTTTTTTTTTTTTTGTGGTACCAGGGATTGAACCCAGGAGCATTCTACCTCCGAGCTCCACCCCCAGCCCTATTTTTTATTCTTTATTTTGAAACAGGGCCTCACTAAGTTGGAGAGGGCTCACTAAGTAGCTGAGGCTGGCTGCGAACCGGGATCCTCCGGTCTCAGCCTCCCAAGTACTGGGATTACAAGCGTGCGCCACCATGCCTGGCTCAGCACTCGATTTAAAAGAGTTAACAAGACATAACTCAAGTAGCACAATCTATTATTGCTCCCCAAATAAAAAATAATGGCCCAAGTGCAAGAAAATAAACAGGAATATTACCTGCAATACCAAAGCCTAGTTCTGCTTCTGTGACTGCATAAATAGGAAACTTTTACTGTTTGTTTTGGAGCTCTAACAAGTTTACTTTTAGCACAGTTGATAGAAAAGGTGATGTTGACAGGTGGCAGCCCTTGGACTTCCTTTCATTCACACCAACTTTATGACCTGGAAGTGCTTTCTACATCTGAACAGTAATGGAAATGAGGCAATGACTGGCAACCCAGCTGGAGCTGCACCCTACATGTGTGCACCCGAGTGACGGGGACCAGCTCTCACGGAAGGAAACATGTGGCCAGGGCCCATGTGTCCACAACAATTATGTGACCCCAGAGTCAGAAGATGAAGTTTGTTTGGTTTAAAAAGGCAGATACCCCTGGTTGTACCTCCCGGGGAACACCCCAGGCCTTGCCATGCAGCGGGACAGGAACAGACGGCAGAGGGACTATGTCCCCGAGCTGCACGTGGAAAATGATACCAGGTTTTGAAAGGAGGTGAGCAGAGGGTCCTGCAGGGTTAGCACCTCATCCCACACCTCTGCCCAAAGGCCATCCACCGCAACGGCCCAGTTTTGAGGGAACGCAGCCCAGAGAAACCTCTCTAGTGGGTTAAGTGGCATGTAGTGAGAGTCCACAGTGCCTACTGATGCTTGTGAGTCACATCAAAATCAGTACTGGTTAGTACCCAGTATCCTGCCCCCAAGTGCGGCCCTCTGCTGAGAGTGTGCTGCCGTGAACAGCGCCCGCATTTCCAACGTGGCAGGATTCCCCAGGCCCTCACAGGAACAGGCGCTATCTCAGAGACAGTGTGTCTTACCAGTTGTTGACTTGGAGTAGTGTCAGGTTGGTCTGAGCAGCAATCTGCTTTTTCTCATCCTCTGTCGGGTAGGGATGCTAAAAATAAAGAAGGTTACCAGAGACTGATATTATCTAGGCAAAAATATAAGCATACAAATAAGCATTAGTAAAAACTGGTAAGTATTGACAGTGGTGTTAGCCAAAACCTAACTTTATCTTACAAATCGCTTTTTGGAAACACCCAGAACAGGACGAAGCATTCGTTCTTGCTGCTAAGAACACCCAGGAGCTGGTCAGGGCACGGGGAAGATGTGGTCAGCCATGACGGCCCGAGCTGCCGACTCACCTACGGCGCCCTGCTGCTGCTGGCCCTCGTTACCACTGTGTGGGCCACCCGCCTGGACGCCCCATGGACTCCTCAGAGGCCCCGCCTGCTCCGTCCCGCCCTGGCGCTCGAGCAGATCCTCCCCCTGCGCCGCCTTGGTGAGCGGCTGGCACGACCACAGCACCCAGGGTGAACAGTCTTCCCATCAGGAGGGCGGGTGTGCCCTTCACTGTTCATCAAGACAGCCCAGGGCTGAGGAGATGGCACGCACGGCAGAGCAAGTCCACGTGCTGGCCCTCGTCTGTGTGGCTGACGCCACGTTTCTGCCCGTCACCTTGTCACGCTTCCTTTCAAATCCAATATGTACAAACACTGCCACTTTCTGAGGCTTTGCCCACATCTATTTCTTTTTCTAACTAGCCCCACTTCTCTAAGCAGCCCCACTTCAGCTCAGCCGCCCCGCTGGGCAGGGTCTTTCTGTCCTGCATGTGCACAGCCAGCATGAGCGTGGTTGATTCCCTTCCCGCCAGTGAGACCCTCCTCGTATTTTAAGTTTCTCAAAGCCATTTGTTAGGGACCCTCCCTCTGTCCCACGCTCAACAGATCATGGACACTCAACAAAATACTGATTTAGGATTAGGCCTACCACACACGAGTAAAATCTCCCACGACCTAGCGTAGGACGGGAGGAACGCTTCTCAGAGGGCCACTCCTGGCACGACCGCCCTTCTTACCCCTATGTGCTGGAAGAGCCAGGAGCGCATCACGTTGGTGGCGTGCTTCGGCAGGACGCCCCTCTTGTTCTTGGACGAGCTATCGTCTTGATGCAAGATGCTGAGGTCTTGGTTTAACTGTAGCTGAAGCTTTGACACAATTGAAAACTGATGTCAGAGGGACAGAAAATTATGACGCACCTACCACTTCAGCTGGAGAAGATAACACGGATCTTACTGATAAATGGTTGTTTACAATCCAGATGAGGTCATGTGTGACATGGTGAACTATATATTTGGTTTTTGTCTATTTCCTAGCATACAGCTCCTAAAATCCTTAGGCTCTTCAAAGTGGTAAGTGATAGCTGGGTTGGTGGTGCACGCTTGTAATCCCAGTACTTGGGAGGCTGAGACCAGAGGATCACAGGTTCGCGGCCAGCCTCAGCTACTTAGTGAGGCCCTCCCCAACTTTTGTGAGACCCTGTTTCAAAATAAAGAATAAAAAATAGGGCTGGGAATGTAGCTCGGAGGTAGAATGCCCCTGGGTTCAATCCCCAGTACCGCCAAAAAAAAAAAAAAAAAAACCCAAACAACCAAAACACAAAGTGGCAAGTGATGTCTTTCTGCATGCTAGTCAGCCGATGATGGCTGGCCCCCAGCTGGCTTCAGGATGCGGCTGGTCACAGGAAAGACCATGGCAGGACTGCAGGGCTGGGAAGGAGAGGGGTTGAAGGTCAGGTTCAGCAGCAGCAGTCAGTGATTTAATCAGTCGTGCCTACATAACACAGCCTCCATGAGAACCCCAAAGGATGGGGCTCAGGGAGCTTCCAGGTGGCTGAATGCGTGCAGGACAGGCTCGGGAGCTCCGTGCCCTCCCTGTGCCTCACACTGTGCATGTCTGCGTCTATAGCCTCTGCTGTGTCCTTTGTAATGAGCTGATAAACATAAATTTTCCCCTGAGTTCTCTGAATCACTCAAGCAAATTAATGACACCTGAGGGAGGGTGGAGGGAACCGATTTATAGCAGTCTGGTCAGAAGCTCAGGCCACAACGTGAGCCCATGACTGGAATCTGATGGGGAAGCTCTCTTGGGGACTGAGCCCTCAACCACGTCCACCTCCGGAACTGCCTGGGCTACAAGATGCCAGCCGGCTCCGCGCTCGCTGTGGGGAGAAGCCCCAGCTGTGGGGGTCACAGAAGCCTCCTGTGCTGCTGCTGCTGCTGCTGCTGCGGTGTGCGTGCCCAGGGAGGTGCTTTGTTTCTTCTACGGAATGTGGCCCTCTCCATCACCCCTCTTTACCTAGGGACTCAGCTCCACAGAGGCCCCAGCCTGCTGAGACCCAGGCTGGACGCTAGGAGGCCTCTGAGCCCAGAGCCGGGGCTCTCGCCCACCACCTGCTCTCACCTGCGCCTCCTGCAGTGAGAAAAGTGGTAACGCCCATTCTGCAGCCTAAGCGCTTTCTTTTTTTTTTTTTTTTTTTTTTGAGGTACCGGGGATTGAACCCAGGGGCGTTTTGCCTCTGAGCTACACCCCCGGCCCTATTTTTTATACTTTATTTTGAAACCGGGTCTCACGAAGTTGCGGAGGGCCTAAGCAGCTGAGGCTGGCCACGAACCCGGATCCTCCGGTCTCTGCCTCCCAAGTACTGGGATTACAAGCATGCGCCACCACGCCCGGCTTAGCCTAAGCGCTTTCAAGGGTGAGAGGATGCACCAGCTCAGCACAGGGGAGCGGCACAGGAGGCAGCTAAGGGCTCCTGGGACAGAGGGGCCCGGGCCTAGAGGACACCTCCTGGAGCCAGAGGAAGGGAGCAGAGCTCCAGGGAGCACCTAGCAGCACCACTGTATGGCCAGACAGGTTGGACTGCGGGGAAACGACCGAGGACTGCTGGGGGGTATGAAGATATGGCTGCTAACACAGGAAAACTGTACACTGGATAAAAATAAAACAAGCCTGTGAAGCACAGAACTGTAATCCCAGTCGCACACGAGTTCAGTAGGGTCTTGATAGTGTTGACACTGACCGCCGACTAGGCACAACAACGATGCAAGCCACGGGAGGACTGGGCAAGGAAGGGGAGCACGAGGGGCGGCGCCATCCTTTCCACAACGAAAGGCCAAAACAAGGTATTTTAAGGGATGAGTTAAGAGGCTGATTTTATTTAGAAACATGGAGGTAAACAGCAGAAGAAATGGCAAAGGGTTTGGAGGGGACTGTAGGGAAGGGGGAGCATTGGGATGGCAACCTATGGTGGCTGAGCAGGAACACGCCAACCTGATGAAACACTGAAAGGAACTGAGAGAGGCCAGGAGGGCAAAACCCAGCCGTCACACAGGAGGAAAAGCTGTGCAAATAAGCCTGCTGAGCAAGGCGGGGCTAGGGAGACACAATCTCACCCCAGACTCTTCCTCATTTTCTCTTCATGTGTGGGTTTGTACTGAGGGCATAATCAAAGACTTTTCAATAATCAAAGACAATGTCCTAGGAAGACAGTGCAACTCTGGCCTCCTTCCACCCCGCGTACACAGGCCGGCAAGTCCCACGCAGCAGGCGCACTGCTCGCACGGGAGGAGGATGTCAACCCACCTGAGCCTGTGACCTGCTGCCCAGGCAGGGAGCCCTGTGTGACAGCAGTCAGGGACAGCGATATGGGAACAAGGGTCACAGAGTTATGTGTGACTGCCACCCACACTGCTGCTACTTCTGCCACTGCTGCCGCCGCCACCACTGAAGGTCTCCCAGGATAATGCCAACTGTTGGGGTAACACAGCGGACAACCTCCAATTTTCTTGACAAACCACCTTGGTAGTTTCTAATACAAAACTCAGAATCCCTCAGTGGTAAGTTACCTTAATTATCTGAGCACAATAAGAAGCCAAACTTTGATCAAAAAAGAAGGGGGAAAAACCCCAGAACATTCCAAATAGCTATGACAGAATCATACATGCAGTGTCTATGTTTTACCCAAAGAACCCCCTGCAAGACCCTCCATCAAACCCACTTTTCATACTAAAACCCCTAACCAGCTTGTGTGTCTGGATTCCCAGCCCTGCTACACTGGAAGCCATAAATATCAGGGCATATATTGGTTAAGCTTGGCTGTTGACTAGATTGGATTGGCAGATGTCTCAAAAGGGGAAAAGGCACTTCTGGGAGTGTCTGAGGGTGTTTCCAGAGCACGTGGGGCAGCAAACCTAGGGGAGAGACCTGCCCTGAACATGGGCAGCACGGGTCAATAGCCTGGGGTCTGGGTGGAACAAAAGGGGAAGAAGAAGGAAGCCTGTAAGCTCCGTGATTCTTCTTTTTGGCACTGGGGCTTTAACACGGGGGCATTCTACCTCTGAATTACATCCCCAACCTGTCCTTTTTATTTTGAAACAGGGTTTCACTACACTGCTGAGGCAGGCCTCAAACCTACTCTGCTCCTGTCTCAGTGTCCCAAGCACTGGGATCACAGGCGTGTGTCACCATGTCCAGCAAGCTCTATTCTTGAGTGGGTATGCCTACTGCTGCTGCCAGCGACTCCAGCTTCTTTGTTCTTTCAATGTGGACTCGCACCAGCAACTCTCCAGGGAGCTTCCAGGTCTTCAGCCCCAGACTGGGGCTGCATCAGTGGTCCCTCTTGTTCTGAGGGTCTAGCTTCCTAGGCTGAGTAGCTACTGGTTTCTCTGGCTCTCTAGCATGCAGACAGCCACTGTGGGACTATTTAGTCTTTGATTGTGAGCCAATGTAATAAAGTCCCCTCTTATAATTACACATATATTCTATTGGTTCTATTCCTCTAGAGAACCCTGATTAACATAGATTTTGGTACCAGGAATGGGGGTATTACTGTGACTACACTTGATGATGTGATTTAAAAGCCTTCGGAACTGGTTTGCAGGAGGAATTTGGAAAACTTGGGAAAAGCATGCTAGAGAGCATGCTTCTAAAGCTAAGGCTTTAGAAGTGTAAGTAGAGCTTGAAGGGAACTTCTGGTGTAACCTAAGAACACCAGAATGCTGATAAGAATATGGATAGTAAAGATGGTGCTCATGAGATTTCATACAGGAACAAGAACTCTACTGGGAATTGGACAAGCTATATTCTGGCAAAGAACTTGTCTACATTTTGTCCATGCCCTGAGACTTTGTGTGAGGCTAAATTTAAAGGCAACAAGCCGGGCATGGTGGCACACGCCTATAATCCCAGTATTTGGGAGGCTGAAACAGGAGAATCACAGGTTCAAAGTCAGTCTCAGCAACTTAGTGAAAACCTGTTTCAAAATTAAAATAGGACTGGAGGTGTAGCTCAGAGGATTAGAATGCCCCTGGGTTCAATCCCCAGTACCACCAAAAAAAAAAAAAACCAGACTTAATAATCTGACAGAGAAAATTTCAAGGCAGCATAGCATGCAGGATGTGGCATAGATATTGCTGGCTGCATTTATCCATGTTTACAGTGGGAATAAGAAGAAAGAAGCAGAGTAGACAGATTTGAAAACCTTGCAGTTGGACCAAAAAAACACATGTAAAACTGGGGCCAAGAAAGGTCTGGTTGCTGAAGAAATTAGCACCATTACAAAAAAACCTAAATATAAGTACTTTGCATGAGAACAATAGGAAAGATGCCTTGAGGTCATCTCAGGAACTGGTCAGACCCCCACCAGTCCTGGCTGAAGGACATAAAAGTGTGTGTGGTGGTGCATGCCTATAATCCCAGTACTTGGGAGGCTGAGACAGGAGGATTACAGGTTCATGGCCAGCTTCGGCAATTTAAGGGAGGCCCTCTACAACTTAGACCCTGTTTCAAAATTAAAAAAATAAAATAGGGCTGGGTGTGTAGCTCAGAGGTAGAATGCCTCTGGATTCATTCCCCAGTACCACAAAAAAAAAAAAAAGAAAAAGAAAAAGAAGAAAAGATACTGCTTTGAGAAGAAAGTGCAGGGTGCTCCACTTCCACAGGGCTGCCTAGGAAGTTGCCTCTCCCTATTCAGACATCCAGGTGCTCAGAAGCTGCTGTAGCCATGGTCCAAATGGGCCTGGCTGTTGCTCCCACTGGCAGCAGAACTCCACATTGTGCTGGTTTTCCAGCCATGAAGAATGCAGGAGTTATAAGGTCATGGAGGCGTCTACATCGTCAAGGAGGGCTTGGCTGAGGGGCCAGACAGTGTGAGCAGACCCTGCGAGGGCAGTGCATGAGGCTGCAAAAGTGCAGCCAAAACTGCAACGGGGCCTTAAGATAGGGCCGGGGCGGGGGCCAAGAGCCACTGCTGGGAGCCCCTCGGCCTCTCATCAGGTCTGCTTTAGCTGAAGTTCCCAGACACACTGAAGACGCACAGCAGGGTGGCCTGGAACGCTGGCAGGCAGCCTCATGCCGGAGTTGTGTGCTGGGTCTTGCAGGTGTGAAATGTTTATTCTGCGCCTAACAGACTTCACCTCTGGAATGAACATGTACAGTGGACTTGTACACACGCCAACCTCAGCACTAGGTAACGGGGGTTGCTAGGTCGCGAGTGACCTTCCTGCTTCTTCAGACTTTTCTGAACTGTGGAAATTTTCTACAATGAGTGAGATTAAGAGTAAAAAGAAGTCAGGTGTGCACGCTTGTAATCCCAGTACTTGGGAGGCGGAGACCAGATGATCCAGGTTTGCGGCCAGACTCAGCTACTTAGTGAGGCCCTCTGCAACTTCGTGAGACCCGGTTTCAAAATAAAGTATAAAAAATAGGGCCGGGGGTGTAACTCGGAGGTAAAATGCCCCTGGGTTCAATCCCCAGTACCGCAAAAAAAAAAAAAGTAAAAAAAGAGTAAAAAGAAACACTGACATTCAGATGCACTAGAGATCACTCTGAAAGACACACTCTTCACGTAAGGGGCCAGCTCAGCCTGCTCTACCATGCCCACACAGGCGGGCAAAACTCACCCCCACACCCTCCCGGGGAGGCGCACGCACCTGGGAGTTCTGGATCCTGATCGTTCCAGGTGATAAGGCCTGTGTGACCACTTGGCCTTGCGGAGTGACGACTGTGACAGGCTGGTACACTGTGCCACCTCAAAAGGGAGAAGAAAAATTTTAAATTAAACTACTTTTAAATCTTAATGATTTGATTTATTTATTATTTATTTATTTGCAGTACTAGGAGTTGAACCCCAGCCCTTTTAAATTTTGAAACAGGGTCTCGCTAAGTTGCTAAGCCTGGCCTAGAACCTGCGATCTTCCTGTCTCAGCCTCCCAAATACTGGGATTATAGTCATATACCACCACACTTGACCCCTTTTGCTTTTTATTTTGATACAGGGTATCACTAAGTTTCCCAGGCTGGCTTTGAACTTGTGATCCTCCTCCTGCCTCAGCCTCTGTAGTTGCTGGAATCACAGGTGTGCACCACCACAACCAGCTAAATCTAAATTTTTTTTTTTTTTGCGGTACCAGGGATTGAACCCAGGGGCGTTCTACCTCTGCGCTGCACCTCCAGCCCTATTTTTTTTATACTTTATTTTGAAACCGGGTCTCACGAAATTGCGGAGGGCCTCACTAAGTAGAGAGAGAGAGATCTGAGGCTGGCCGCGAACCCGGATCCTCTGGTCTCCACCTCCCAAAGTACTGGGATTACAAGCGTGTGCCACCATGCCCGGTTCTGTGTGCCCTGTTGACTTGAGGCCTGAATTTCATAGGAACGTGATTTAATTCTGTCCTATACCTGCATCATTTTTATTTTTATTTTATTTTATTTTATTTTTTTGCGGTACCGGGGATTGAACACAGGGGCGTTCTACCTCCGCGCTACGCCCCCGGCCCTATTTTTTATACTTTATTTTGAAACCGGGTCTCACGAAGTTGCGGAGGGCCTCACTAAGTAGAGAGAGAGAGAGAGAAAGAGACAGGGAGAGAGAGAGAGAGAGAGCTGAGGCTGGCTGCGAACCCGGATCCTCCGGTCTCCGCCTCCCAAAGTACTGGGATTACAAGCGTGCGCCACCACGCCTGGCCCTAAATGTTATTTTAAAAGCCATTATTCTTTTTCTTTTTCTTTTTCTTTTTCTTTGGTGGTACTGGGGCTTGAATACAGGGACATTCTACCTCTCAGTTATACCCCTAGCCCTTTTTACTTTTTGTTTTGAAACAGGGTCTCACTAGGTTGCTCATTAAGTTGCTAAAGCTGCTCTCAAACCAGCAATCCTGCTGTTTCAGTCTCCCAAGTACTGAGATTAAAGGCATGTGCCACTATGCCCACTCATTCTTCTTGTTTTTTTTGTGTGTGTGTGGTACTGGGGATTGAACCCAGGGGCATTCTACCTCCGAGCTATACCCTCAGCCCTATTTTTTATTCTTTATTTTGAAACAGGGTCTAAGTTGCAGAGGGCCTCAGTAAGTAGCTGAGGTTGGCTGCGAACCTGTGACCCTCCTGTCTCAGCCTCCCAAGTACTGGGATTATAAGCGTGTGCCACCATGCCCGGACCCAGTCATTATTCTTGATATACTTACAGATTATAATTTATGGAATAAAATCTCTAGTTTGATGAGCTTTTTAATCATTTCAAATGGTCAGCAATACTTTTTGCAAGCTGACTTGCCACTATGAATTATCAAACAAATTCCCTGAACCGGCTCCCCTCCCTCCCTTCACTCACCTTTGCTTTCTACTTTTTCTTACAATTAGCACATATTAAGGATTTGGCTAAAGGTGCTAGATGATACATATTTTTCTTCTACTTATGCTTTTTTGATCAACAGAGCTTTCTTTTTTTTTTGCAGTACTGGGGATTGAACCCAGGGGCATTCTACCTCCAAGCTACACTCCAGCCCTATATTTTATTCTTTATTATTATTATTTTTTTTTTTTTTGCGGTACCGGGGATTGAACGCAGGGGCGTTCTACCTCCGCGCTACACCCCCGGCCCTATTTTTTTTATGCTTTATTTTTGAAACCAGGTCTCACGAAGTTGCGGAGGGCCTCACTAGGTAGAGAGAGAGAGAGATTATTCTTTATTTTGAAACAGGGTCTCACTAAGTCGTGGAGGGTCTCACTAAGTTGCTGAGGCTGGCCGCGAACCTGTGATCCTCCTGTCTCAGTCTCCCAAGTACTAGGATTACAAGCGTGCGCCACTATGCCCAGCTCAGAGCTTTCTTTTTCCTGTGAGGTTTCCCTTTATGCAATTATACAAGATTTTTATCGTACATTTCTTCCTCTCCCTACATGCCCTGTTCCATATTCATGAAGCTTTGTATCTGCAATATTCTACACATACCAGGGAACGCTGGAAATCTGCCCCTTCCTGTAATGTGTTTGTTACACAAGTACTACTCAGATTAAGTCTGTATTTTTTTTTTTTTTTTTGCGGAACCGGGGATTGAACACAGAAGTCTGTATTTTTATGTATTTGTCATCAACTTATGATATAACTTAGGACATTCCAGGTGCTACTAAAAGCACAATTACTATTATTATTATTATTATCATTATTATTTTCTTTGTGGTACTTGGGATAGAACCTAAGAGTGTTCTACCTCTGATTTATACCCCCAGCCCTTTTTTATTTTTTAGTTTGAAACAGGGTCTCACTAAGTTGCTGAGGGCCTCACTAAGTTTCTGAGGCTGACCTCGAACCTGCGATCCTCCTGTCTCAGCCTCCCAAGTACTGGGATTACAGGCGTGCGCCACCACGTCCGGCCTAAAAGTACAATTAAAAACTATGTTATTTGAAAATCATAATTGGTTTTGCTATATATTTTCAACTTGTATATAAAACCTTTTTACTTTCCAATATACTTTTAGTAAGAAAACATAATTTGCATAATATACTTGTTGAGAATTAACAAGAAACAGACATTGAAAAAGCTCTAGATTCTAGCACCACTACATAAGGAACTGGCCTTAATTAAAATACTGTGAAATCAAGAAAAATATCAAAAAATTAAAAACCATTTAAATCATATTTATATACTCCTTCTCACATAGTGGACCTGTTTTCTTCAAAAGCTCACATAGAAAGCATCCGTTTCCCATGGTCGTACCTGCCACTGTCGCCATGGTTACATTTCCCTGTTGCAGGGCGGAGGCCGGCACCACAATGCCCTGTGGGCTGAGCGTGCCCGTGATGGCACTTTGAATCTGCTGAACATCAGAACACACATGTTGTGGGAATATTAGAAAATGGAAAACCCATGCTTAAAACTTCAAAGTACATGGCATAATGTATCCCAATAAATGAAAGGGAGGTTTGGGCCAAGCATGGTCAGACGCCAAGGCCTTCAGAAAGCCAGTGTGGCATGCAGGAAACAGGAGGCGTAGAGCTAACTGAAATGTGCTGGTCAACACCGAACTGCTAGACAGGTTACCTGTTGTCTCGCTGTCATATCCCGCACACCTTAGCTACTTTCTTTTTTTTATTTTTGGCGGTACTGGGGATTGAACCTAGGGACTTTCTACTGCCGAGCTCCACCCCCAGCCCTATTTTTTATTCTTTATTTTGAAACAGGGTCTCACTGAGTTGCGGAGGGCCTCACTAAGTAGCTGAGGCTGGCTGTGAACCTGGATCCTCCGGTCTTCACCTCCCAAGTACTGGGATTATAAGCGTGCGCCACCACACCCAGCTCCCACACACCTTAAAGTCCAGGAAGTCCCTGCTATCTGATCACACACATTTCTCCTTAGATCTGGCTCAGATAACTGAGTTCTCCATGAGTCAAACCTTCCCGGGCAGGACAAGCACATTCAGATTATACCACAGGTTTGGAGGTGACAGGAAGTGATCAGGGCCACAGCTACCACAAGCAGCGTGTGGGAGTCACCCCCAGATGCCTTCCTGGGCCACAGCACAGACCACGTGCCCCCCCCCCCCATGTTCTTGTTCGCAGAGAGTTTCAGACCAGGCCTGGCCTGCATCAAGCTCCACGACAATGTTTGTAAACAGCACGCCAGAAACTACCCACCTGAAGTTAGCTCTAAGTGAGCAATCTTATCCATTTACGGTGACAGCTAGGGTGGTGGCTGGCAGTGAAGGGGCACCTGACATGGTGACCCTCACATGTCAGCACACGCCCTGACATCTGAGCAGTTAGTGTCAGTGGATGTCATCCACAGGTGACTATTCTGTGGGGTGCCATCGATTGGAAGGTAAGCTTGGGGAGGTATCTTAAAGTCTGCCACATTAATTTGGTCACAACAGAAGTTAAGCCGCTCAAATCAATATTCCAAACTTCCACCTTAAAATCTCACAAAAAGAACAAAATGAACCCAAAAAAGGAGAAGGGAAAAATATATAAAGATCAAAGCAGAAATCAATGAAACTGAAAGAAAAACAACAAAGAATAAACCAATGAAACAATATGCTAGTTTATTGAAAAGATCAAAACAAACTTCTAGTAGACAGGGAGAGGGAGAGGGGAGAGGGGAGGGGGGAAGAGAGAGAGAGTGACTGACCCCCAATCGCGGTGATCTGCAGATGCCTACAGATGCCAAGGGTCAAGGTGAGCACAACCTCACACTCCTAGGCTTGGTGTCTTGGGTGAGTGGACCAGCAGCCCAAAGCACAACCAGCACAGCTCATCCAACAAGGACAAGGCCCTCTGAACAGCCCTGCCACTGTTAAAGAAACTGAACTCCAGGTGTATGTGTGTGTGCCTGGGTAATACAGAAGGAAATATACCAAGTAACATGTGCATGTGTGTTTGTATCTCTTTGAATCTCACTATGGCATATAATTACATTGTACCAATAAAAGCATATAAAAAAAGAAAACTGAACACGTAATTTAGAACTCCTAAAAAAGAACTCTACAGGTCTATGCAGCTTCACTAGGAAATTCTACCTGTCAAACACCTAAAGAAGGATCCACACCTATTGTGTGGATCTCTTCCAGAAAGTAAGAGGAGGGAACACTCCCGGTCCATTTTATGAAGCCTCTACTATCCTGATGCCCAAACCAAGGACAGGACAGAAACCAAAACTGCACACCGATCTCCCTTATGAACAGATACAAAACACTGGACAAAATATGAGCAAACACAATTCAGGAATATATGTGTACATATGTACATATATATTGTACATATACAAATGATGTGTCATGACCATGTGGAGCTTATTCCAGAAACACAAGGCCTGATCCGTACTTGAAAAGTCGATCTAGGTAATCTTCCATATTAATAGGCCAAAGAAGAAAAATCACATGATCATATCAGCTGATACAGGGAAAGCATCCGACAGAATCCAACATAACAAAAACTCTCAGGAGCCAGGCATGGTGGTGCATGCCTGTAATCCCAGTACTTGGGAGGCTGAGGCAGGAGGATCGCAGGTTCAAGAACAGCCTCAGCAAGTAGTGAGACTCTCATTAACCTAGCAAGACCCTGTTTCAAAATAAAAATAAAATAGGGCTGGGGGTGTAACTCAGAGGTAGAGCAGTAAGGGGGAGCATTTATTAGGATGAGAGCATCTAGACACACCTCAGCTGACGTGGTCGGGGGAGGCTGAAAGGTCTCCTAAGACTGGGAGCGAGGCTAGGAAGTCTGCCCTCCACGCTCTCAATGGCAGGACATTCCAGTCATGCAGTGAGGCCAGGAAAGAAAACAAAGGCAGAGAAGTCAGAAAGGAAGCAAACACAACTGTCCTGCTGCGCAGGTCATGAACGAATAGGTAGAAAATCCTAAGGAATCTTAAAAAAAAACCATCCTAGAACTAATAAATGAGTTCAGCAAGGTCACAGGATACAAGATGAACCCACAAAAATCAACTCTATTTCTGTAGACTAGCAATGAACACATAGTCACAAAAACTAACAATACAATCAATTTGCAATCACTCAAAAAAAGTGAAAATTGAGCCAGGCATGGTGGCGCACGCTTGTAATCCCAGTACTTGGGAGGCGGAGACCGGAGGATCCGGGTTCACGGCCAGCCTCAGCTACTTAGTGAGGCCCTCCGCAACTTCGTGAGACCTGGTTTCAAAATAAAGGATAAAAAATAGGGTCGGGTATAGCTCGGAGGTAGAATGCCCCTGGGTTCAATCCCCGGTACCACACACACAAAAAAAAGTGAAATACCTAGGTGTAACTCTAAAAGCATTTGTTCAATACAACAACAACAACAAAAAGAGGATGAGAAGATATTCAGCTACACATTTGGGGAAAATATTTGCAAACTATATATTCAATAAAAGACTAGTCTCTAGAATAGGCGAAGAACTCTCAAACTCAGTAGTTTAAAGAAATCAAATTAGAAAATGGGCAAAAGACATGAACAGACATTTCTAAAACAGATGAAATACAGATAGCAGATAACCATGTGAAAAGATCAACATCATTAGTCATCAGAGAAATGCAAATAAAAAGCATAAAGAAATATCACTACACATCATCAGGATAGCTAAAATACAATAGTGCGTCATCAGGGACAAGCCTTGAGGGCACTGTGCTAAGTAAAATAAGCCAGACATAGAGGAACACAATGATTCCACTTATACAGGGTCCCCAGAGCAGTCCAATTCCCAGAGACAGGAAGTAGTGGGGGTCCTGGAGGCTGCGGGGCAGATGTGGAGTCAGTGTTTAATGGGGACAGAGGAGCTTCGGTTTGGGAGCATGAGAAAGTTCTGGAGATGGTTGGTGGTGTTGGTTGCATGACAATGTGAAGGCACTAATACCACTGAACTGTAGTTATGAATGGTTACAATGGAAAAAATAGTTAAGATGGTAAATTTTATATATATTTTACACAATTTTCAAAAATTATGTGTGTATGTGTATTTTTTCTTCAATGAAAGAAAAAAATGAATAGTACTCTGCCTTCCATAAATATGGGATGGGGTTGGCAGGGCCAAGAATGCCTGTGGAGGACTCACTCCATGCCCTGCATGAAGTCTAGACAGATTTTCTCTCTGGCCTGATTTCTTTCCCAAGCCAGGCCAGGTTCAGAGACCTAGAGGGTCCTTCAAGCAGGACAGCCATCAAGACAGGCCAGCAATGTTGAAAGTCAACACCAAGTTGCAGTGACCCTGAGAGGTAGGGCGGCCGCAGAGGCAAGTACCTGGGACTGCACCGGGGAGTACGGGCTTCCGGGCTCTCCACTCAGCAGAGTCTCGCTGTTCATTTTCGTCTTCAGACAAGCAATATACCGACTACAGAAGTCTTTGCAGAGTTCATTAACCTTTTCCAGCTCAAGAAGATGAATACGTAAGACCTGGATTGCTTTTACCATCTCGAACAGAGAAAAATGAAGGCTTTTAGACAAATGTAGTAGTATACTTATCATTATCACACATACTGGTTCTTAGTTATTAGATGGGAACATCTTCAGTGTCAGCAACAGAAGTGAAATAACATCAGAAATCATTCAAACAAGTGAGCTGCTCCAGCACTACTGACCTGGGCTTTGGCGCACCTGCTTCATGGGAACATGGGAGCCAGTGCTGGCCTCAGCACAGCCTGCTGGGAGTGCAGCTCTGCATCTGCAGACAGCTAGCCACAGCCCAGCCCACTACTGGCTTGCTGGCCACTAGCTTGCCGTGGCTGGGCCAGTCTCTTACCCTCACTCTACTCCAACTCTACATCCACAGTAGGGACAAATCCATACTTACCCTATATGTGGTTCTTAATCTGTGTGTGTGTGTGTGTATGTTTACTGGGGATTGAACCCAGGGGCATTCTACATCTGAGCTATACCCCAGTCCTTTTTATTTCTTATTTATTTGGAAACAGGGTCTTGCTAAATTGCTAACGCTGGCCTTGAACCTGTGATCCTCCTGTTTCAGCCTCCCAAGTACTGGGATTACAGGCATGCACCACCATGCCCTGCCTGGTTCTTAAATCTTAATGAACCTCAACTCAACAACTCTGTATTTTGGGTTGTATTTCTGGTGTCAAGACTAAGAAGATTTTGCCAATCCATAAATCCCAAAGATTTTCTCTTATGATTTTTCTAAAAGTTTTATAGTTTGAAGCCGGGCATGGTGGCACATGCCTGTAATCCTAGTGCTCGGGAGGCTGAGACAGGAGGATTGCAGGTTCGAGGACAGCCTCAGCAAGAAGCAAGACTCTCATCAACCTAGTGATACCCTGTTTCAAAATAAAAATTAAAAAATAGGTGTAGGGGTGTATCTCAGAGGTAGAATGCCCCTGGGTTCAATCCCCAGTACCACCAAAAAAAAAAAAAAGTTATTTTATAGTTCGATAGGAAGTCACTAAGTTTGGGGGCCACTTGCCCCACAGCAGTAGATCACTAATACCAATAATGAAACCATTTTCATTAGCACCACTTGCCTGTCAACAACTCCAAATTCACCCCCTTCACCAGAAAGTGACACATGTATTCACGGAATGAAAGAATCATTCAATAACTTTTAGTGAGAATTGAGCTCTGCCCGGGTCTATGCTACAGACAGGGCAGGAGAACCCTGCTCCCTGTGGCCTGGTAGGGTGTGGAGGACAGCTGATCCCACGCACTGAGCCAAGCTAGTGTGGGCTGACGGTGGGGGGAAGCATGACAGTCCTGGGGCAGAGAGGGCTGCGCTCCTCACCCAGGAGGGCATACGCTGTGAGTCTCATTCCAGGGGGAGAAGGCAGAGAACCCGTCTATAAAATCTATTCGGTGGTAAAGACTGAATATACAATGAGAAATTTTTTTTGAAAAGCTGAGACCTGAGCAATTGATCTAGAAAAGAAGTTTTCCAAAGACCCTTTTCTGCTCAGGGCCTAAGATTTGATGTGGGCCCTAGAAGGTGCTCGTGGAACCCCAGTGTGGCACCCTGATGCCAGGGTGTCTGTGTCAATCTGAATGTGGGAGTAAGGCAAACACGTGGTGTGTCAGTGGGAGACAGAGAGAGTAGGTGCCTGCCAAAGGCTATTGGTGCCACCCAAATCCCACGGGCATGGCTCACTGTGGGTGCGCCAGTGACATTAACCCTAAGAAATTCTCCACTTCCTTTGCAGAGTGCAGAGAGCCCTGGACCCAGGAGAAGGGCACCCCAGGTTAGTGCCAACCTCGAGACAGAGCTATCTTGAGGATACAGCATAAGTTCTGTGTCCAGGATTAGGGGTACACCAAAAATGGAAGTTGGGTGCAGACATGCTGTAGAAGCGGCCCAGCCCCAGTGGGTCCTCAGACGTTCAGGAGAGAACTGGACCTCCAGGCCATTCAGGATGGAGGCACGTATAATTCACTTACCTATTAAAGGAAATCCTAACTGGAGGACGGAAGACTTGGGGACATTCAAGTTACACACACTGAGAGAAAAGTTATTTTATAATTATATGACTCTCTGGTCCAGCAAGCAGTTTTATTTTTATTTATTTATTTTTTTTTTTTGCGGTACCGGGGATGGAACCCAGGGGCGTTTTACCTCCGAGCTACACCCCCGGCCCTATTTTTTATACTTTATTTTGAAATCGGGTCTCACGAAGTTGTGGAGGGCCTCACTAAGTAGCTGAGGCCGGCCGTGAACCTGGATCCTCCGGTCTCAGCCTCCCAGTACTGGGATTACAAGTGTGCGCCACCACGCCCGGCTCTAGCAAGCAGTTTAAAGTTCTAATTAGAAGTCTGGAATTTCACTAACAGATTTTTTTTTTCTTTTTGCGGTACCGGGGATTGAACGCAGGGGCGTTCTACCTCCGCGCTACGCCCCTGGCCCTATTTTTTATACTTTATTTTGAAACCAGGTCTCATGAAGTTGCAGAGGGCCTCACTAAGGAGAGAGAGAGAGAGAGAGACAGAGAGACAGAGAGAGAGCAGCGAGAGAGCTGAGGCTGGCCGCGAACCCGGATCCTCCGGTCTCCGCCTCCCAAAGTACTGGGATTACAAGCGTGCGCCACCACACCCGGCGCACGAACAGATTTTAAGCTATAAAAAATAAAGATAAAGCATTCACTTGACTTACTAGGTTGTCAGTTTCCGGATCTTCACAGAAGAAGGGTTTCCCTTCCTTCTCCTGCTTCCTGACGAAGTTCTCGATGTCCACGTCGAAGCTGGCAGAGGTCGTGCCTTCCGAGCCTTGCGTGGACTGCTCACACTTTTCAAACAACAGAGCTAGCAATGGGAACAGTGGGTGCCTGGGGAGAGATGAGCAAAGGCGTGTCCTGCACCCCCTCGAGGAGGCTTAGGCCCATTTGGCAGCACGACTTTACAGAGCGCTCTGTTGAGCTCTCATTCATGTGCCACGTGATTCACCATTTACAGCACAGGATTCGGTGGGTTTTAGCATATTCTAGAGTTGGGCACCCATCACCACAGCCAATTTTAGAATATCATCATCCCCCAAAGAAACCCTTTACCCATTAGTCACTCCCAACCCCCACCCCATCCTCCCAGGAACCTACTTCCTACGAGTGTTCTAGACGTTTCATATAAATGGACTCATACGTGGTCTTTGGTGGTATCTTGCTTCTGCCCCTTAGCATGTTTTCAAGACTTAATTAATGTTGTGACACATATCAATCCTTCACTCTCTTACAGCTGGGTAATGTCCCACTGTAAGGAGATGCCACGCTTAGTTTTTCTATTCACCAGTCGGTGGACATCTGGGTTGTTTCTCCCTTTTGGCTATCATGGATAGTGCTGCTCTGAACTTTCATATGCAAGTGTCTGTGGGAACATACACGGCCATTTCTCTTGGGTATATATGAAGGAGTGAAATTTCTGGGTCTAACGTTAACTCTAGTAAGTTTTTGGGAAACTGCCAGGCTGTTTTCCAGTCACGCGCCGTTTCCCACTCCCACCAGCAGTGCACAAGCATTCTCATTTCTCCACCTCTCACCGACACTTGCTATTCTGTTTTTCTTTTTAATTATAATCATCATCCTAATGGGTGCAAAGTGGTGTATCTCTGGCATTTATTTTTAATTACATAATAACTAAATACATACCTCTTGGAAAAAAGTCAGACCACACGGATCAGGCAGAAACCAACCCTCTGGGATACCACACTGTCCTCCAACCCCCCTTCCCTCTCCCCCAAAAGGTGACTACTTTTAATATTTTGGTGTGCACCTTTCTTCAGAGTATACTGTACACTCACATGGCTCTGGAAACTCGCTTTGTCCTTCAAAATCTGTCATACCTATGGGACTAGCTGCAAGGGTGTATGTCCTGGGCAGCTGGCTAGGCCCCATGCTCAGCTAGTGTTGGCTGAAAACTCATGCTTGGAACAAGGAGCCTTGTGTTTTCTTTTTGTACCAAGCCCCACAAATTATGCAGCTAGTGTTGCTTAAGAGACTATCCAGAGGCTGGGGTGTAGCTTAGTAGTAGAACGCTTGCCCAGTGTGTACCGGGTTCCATCCTTAGCCGGACAGTGCATGGAAATCTCATCATTCTTTGTTTCGTGTGTGTGTGTGTGTGTGTGTTACTGGGGATTGAACCCAGGGGCATTCTATCCTTGGGCTACACCCCAGCCCTATTTTATTTTTATTTTGAAACAGGGCCTCGCTAGGTTCATGAGTCTCCCTACTTGCAGAGGCTGTCTTCCAACCTGTGATCCTCCTGTCTCAGCCTCCCAAGGACTGTGATCACAGGCGTGCACCCCATGCCTGGCTTCATTATTCTTTAAGCACACCAGGCATGGCAGCCTGTAGTATGAAATCTCAAGTGTCACCATTTGGCCATTTGCAGTTGACAGTGTTTACAGCGTAGGAGAGGCTTAATATACACGCGCACTCATCTGCTAGGAGTCGCCTAGAGTGGAATTGCACACAGATGGCAAAAGTTATTGGAGCCACACTCTATGGAAGGAATAAACCTGACATTATGCTAAGAGAAAGAATCTACCGCCAAAAAATACTAATATACGATGTATCTGAAATAGTCTCATTCAGTCAGGTATAGTGGCACATGCCTGCGGTAATCCCAGTACTTGGGAAGCTGAGACAGGAGAATCGCAGGTTTGAGGCCAGTGTGCAGTAACTTAGCAAGACTCTGTTTCAAAATTTAAAATAAAGCCGGGCGTGGTGGTGCACGACTGTAATCCCAGTACTCTGGAGGCTGAGACAGGAGGATCCACAGATTCACAGCCAGCCTTAGCAACTTGGTGAGGCCCTTTGCAACTTAGTGGGACCCTGTTTCAAAATAAAGAATAAACTGGGCGTGGTGGCGCACGCTTGTAATCCCAGTATGTGGGAGACTAAGACAGGGGAATCGCAGGTTCACGGCCAGCCTCAGCTACTTAATGAGGCCCTCCGCAACATAGTGAGACCCTGCTTCAAAATAAAAGAATAAAAAATAGGGCTGGGGGTTTGTTAAGATGGTGAACTGTAGGGGTTGGGGGGTGTTTGTAGCTCAGTGGTAGAGTATGTGCTTAGCATGTAGAAGGACTTGGGTTCAAACTGCACGACAAAAAAAAGAGATGACAAATTGTATATGTTTGGCCTATTATTATCATCATCATCATCATCATCATCATCATCAACTACAATTTTAAAAAGGAAAAGAAGCTTGGCATGGTGGTGCACACCTGTAATCCTAGCACTTGAGAGGCTGAGACAGGAGGATTGTAGGTTCATGGCCAGCAATGAGGCCCTCTGCAACTTAGAGTCTGTTTCAAAATAGAAAATAAAATAGGTCAGGGGTGCAGGTCAGAGGCAGAATGCCCCTGGGTTCAATCCCTAGTACCACACACACTCACAAACACACACACTAATAAATAAATAAATAAATAAATAAAAATAAATAAAAAGGAAAAGAAGGGGTCATCAACTAAACAAAGACAAGTTATTTGAGGTCCAAAATGCTCTTTGAAAAGGAGTATCCCTAGCTACCTCCTCGTAACCGTGGAGGGCACTGGCACATCCCAAAGCTGGCCACCACCGCTGTCACTCGCCTTCTTCATTTGGCCAAGCTGTGGGCCAAAGAGTATGCCTCACTGCTCGGTGTTTCATATGCGTGGCCTTCGAGGTCCTCTTCCAGGACTTGCCTGTTTACTGTTTTTTTTTTTTTGGTACTGGGGATTGATCCCAGAGGCATTCTACCTCCAAGCTATATCCCAGCTAGATTTTATTTCTGATTTGGAAACAGGGTCTCACTAGGTTGCTGAGAGCCTAGCTATGTTGCCGAGGCTGGCTTTGAACCTGTGATCCTCCTGTCTCAGCCTCCCAAGGGCTGGGATGACCAGAGTGAGTCACCACTCTCTCTTTACTTTAGGATATGAATGCTTGTGTCCACCTCACCCACACTTGCTCCCAGGCTGCTAGGGTATCCTGTCTTGTCTTATGTATGGAATTTGTCACATGCAGCATTTGTCTTATGGAGATCACTCTTAGTCTCCTTTTTGTGTGTTTTGTTTTGTTTGTGGTACTAGGGATAGCACCCAGGGGCGTTCTACCTCCAAGCTACACCCCCAGTCGTTTGTTTTCTTTTTAAACAGGGTCTTACTAGGTTGCTGAGAGTCTCCCTAAATTGCTGAGGCTAATGTCTCAGCCTCCCAAGTACTTGGATTACAGGCAGGTGGCGCCACACCTGGCTTCAAATTTCTCATATACTTTTTTTTTTTTTTTGCGGTACTGGGGATTGAACCCAGGGGCATTCTACCTCCAAGCTACACCCTCAGCCCTATTTTTTATTCTTTATTTTGAAACAGGGTCTCACTAAGTTGCAGAGGGCCTGACTAAGTATCTGAGGCTGGCCGCAAACTCGGATCCTCCGGTCTCAGCCTTCCGAGTACTGGGATTACAAGCGTGTGCCACCATGCCTGGCTCTTATATACTTTTAATACGATAAACATTTTGCTCTTCAATTGGATTTTTATGAACAAAGAGCCAACAGTTCCTCTAATATTTATTAATTAGTTTGTCTTCTGCCTATTGATTTGAAATGCCCCGTTCCATACATACACAGAGCTCTCTGTCTGAACTTTTGATTCCACTGGACAGATCTATTACCTATGTATTCCTGCATTAATTCATGCTAATTAAGTGACCGTGATAACTGGTGTTTTACATTTCTTGGGAGAGAATGAGCCAATTTCAGCTGAGGGGTGAGAAAGCATTCCTCTTAGTCCTGCCTCTTCTTTTTGAGGCAGTGAAATAAATTTTAAAAATGTTCTTGATGCTTTATTCACATTGTTCTTTTTACATTTTTTTAATTACTTATTTTTGCACATTTTCCTTTACGAAATGTTTAAAATCAGCCTTGTTTATTTATTTTTTTTAAGTCCTATTGGACTTTGATACATGTATTGCCTTAAATTTATAAATTAGCTCAGGAAAAAGTGAAACCATTATTCATTTATTTTGCCATTGCTTTTCTTTGTTATTTCACTTTATTTTGTATCATAATTATTAGTTCATGTTAATTGTACCGAGTGCTAGGTTCCACTGTGACATTTTCATGCATGCGTACCACATGCTTTGAGCATGCCCACTTCCCTGCTGCAGCCTCTCCTCTCCCCAGCCCTCCCCTTTCCTAACACCCTCCTCCTACTTTCCAGTATTTTTTTCTTTCTTTTTCCTAGAAGCTACATATGAAAGCATGCAATACCTGTCTTCCTCAGTTTGGCTTCTTTTGTTTAACATGAAATCTTTTTTATTTTTATTTTTATTTTTTGTGGAACTGGGGATTGAACCCAAGGGCATTCTACCTCTGAGCTACACCCCCAGCCCAATTTTTTATTCTTTATTTTGAAGCAGGGTCTCACTAAGTTGCAGAGGGCCTCACTAAATAGCTGAGGCTGGCCGTGAACCTGCAATCCTCCTGTCTCAGCCTCCCAAGTACTGGGATTACCAGCATGCATCACCACACCTGGCTTAACATGAAATCTTTAAGACACTAAGTGCTCTTCTACTGGGACATGAACAGATCTCCATGAAACCTGTGTTTGTTTACGTTCTTAACATTTCTATAGTCTTCTCCATGCAATTCTTGCATACTTGTTAGGTTTATTCGTAATTATTTCGTATTTTTGTGGTTATTCTGAGTGAAATTGCTTTTTTAAAAATCAATTAATTAATTAATTTATTTATTTGCTTATTTATTTTTGTGACACTTGGGATTGAACCCAGGGATGTTCTACCTCTGAGCTACACCCCCAGCTCTATTTTTTTTTGAAACAGAGCCTCACTAAATTGCAGAGGGCCTCATTAAGTTGCTGCGGCTGGCCATGAATCTGTGTTCCTCCTGTCTCAACCTGGAATTACAAGCATGTGCTGCCATGCTCGGCTATAAACTTTTGTGTATGTGTGTGCGGTACTGGAGATTGAACCCAGGGGCATTCTACCTCCGAGCTACACCCCAGCCCTTTTTATTTTTATTTTAAAACAGTGTATTGCTAGGTTGATAAGAGTCTCACTACTTGCTGAGGCTGTCCTCTAACCTGTGATCCTCCTGTCTCAGCCTCCCAAGTACTAAGATTACAGGCATGCACCACCACATCTGGCTATAAAATATTTTTAATTGGGTTAATTCTGAGGTATATGAAACCAACTTTTTAAAAATGCTGACCATTACATTTAAGTTGGGTTTTTTTTTTTTTTTTGGTACTGGGATTGATACCAGGAGCACTCTATCACTGAGCTACACCCCCAGCCCTTTTTATTTTGAAACAGGGTCTCGCTAAGTTAATGCACACTGTTCTCAAACCTGAGATCCTCCTGTCTCAGCCTCCCATGTACTGGGATTACAGGCATGCACTGCCACAACCGGCTTGTTTTTTTTTATATTTTGGAACAGAATTTTGGTAAGTTGCTAAGGGACTTGCTAAGTTGCTAAGGCTGGCCTTGAACTTGTGATCCTTCTGTCTCGGCCTCCCAAGTACTGGGATTACAGGCATGCTCCACCAAACCAGGCTGTTCTCTCTCTCTCTCTCTCTCTTTTTTTTTTTTTTTTTGCGGTAGTGGGGATTGAACCCAGGGGCATTCTACCTCTGAGCTATACCCCCAGTCCTATTTTTTATTCTTTATTTTGAAACAGGGTCTCACTAAGTTGCGGAGGGCCTTACTAAGTAGCTGAGGCTGGTCGTGAACCCAGATCCTCCTGTCTCAGCCTCCCAAGTACTGGGATTACAAGCATGCACCACCAAGCCTGGCTCTGTTCTCTTTTAATTATAAGAAATAACATGTTAATCTGAAAAAATCTTTACCCAAGCAGTTATCAGATCATGATGGGACCTGCCCAATCTGCCAGCTACTAGCTCTGGTGTTCCACTTAGCAGGTTGGTATTTTCCATAGTCCTCTGAACACCCACACGCTCCACACCCAGGCACTACCTATAAATGGCCTGCTTGTCCGCATCCATCGGGGTCTGAGACTCCACGGGAGGAGGACTCACTCCTTCCGCATCTGGTTCAGAGCAGTTTGGATCTTGTTCTGTTTTTAACTCTGTTACCACTTGCATCTATACAAGGAGAAGGAGAATTTTTGTTACCAAACACAAAATAAACTGCTACTAAGTATTCTATTCTCCAACAGGAATGCATTCAGACTGGTAAATTGCTGGATGGTTATATAATTGGCAATAAGATAAAAAATACTACCAACAAAAATCCTTTTCTGTGTGTGTGGTACTGGGTATGTTGAAACAGAGTCTCACTAAATTTGAAACAGAATCTCACTAAATTGCTGAGGCTGGCATCGAACCTGAGCTCCTCCTGTCTCAGCCTCCCAAGTATTGGAATTACAGGCATGTGTGTGCCACTGCGCTTGGCTCCAACAAAACTCCTTTTAATTTAATGCTTTAAAAGTGGATAACAAGCCAGGCGTGGTGGCACACGCTTGTAATCCCAGTACTTGGGAGGCTGAGACAGGAGGATCCGGGTTTGTGGCCAGCCTCATCTATTAGTGAGGCCCTCCGCAACTTAATGAGACCCTGTTTCAAAATAAAAAATAAAATAGGGCGGGGGTATAGCTCAGAGGTAGAATGCCTCTGGGTTCAATCCCCAGTGCCACAGACATACACACACATGTGGAAAACATAAAGGCCAAATTTCCACATGCTGAAGAACTGAGATGATCATTACCTGTGAAAGGCTTAAGATATTAAAAATCATAACTATACACCATTTAGGGGACTGTACACATGCAGCTTTACTCTTTTTGCTATATATCCCCACGTTTAATAATATAGTAAGAGAGGGGTAAACGAGTAGTAAAAGTTCTTATCTTCTCATGAAAACAACTCAAACCCAACATGCTACACATTTGTGACAGGGCTGAAATCCTCCCACGTCCGCCCTATATATCAGGAATACCTGTGCTATAAAAACTTTAACATGGGGGAGGGGTGCGGCTCAGTGGTAGAGCACATATTTAGCTTGTGTGTGGCTCTCAGCTTGATCCAGCATACACGTGTGTGTACACAGACACACACACATGCACACACACACACACACACACACACACAAATTTAATGAAGGTTATGCATTCAGAAAGTAAAGACCATCTATGTTTATTTAAGCCTTAAAGATATATCACTTAAATTGCTTGCAATGTGTTTGTCACTTAGGTAAAATGTATTTAAATCCTTAAAGAATTCTTTTTTTTTTTTTACAAATCTTTTTTTTTTTTCTTCCTGCAGTAAACTTTTAATTATCCATGAGAAGACTGGTCTGCCTGACATGAGCTTCTTCAGGAGCCGTGGGTTTGGGCAGCCCTGCGAGGAGCTGCCAGGCTTCTGCCCTGACAAGGGGGCCAGCATGCCTTCCCCCATGAAATAGCCCTTGGCCCTTTGCTCTCTTCTCTCTAATAGTCCAAAAGGAGCTGTTCATTCTGCTGCCTTTAGACAGGACAATATACTTGGGAAATTGTTTTTCTCTTTCTCTTAAAACATACAAGTATTTGGTTGTGCTGGAGGACACCTGTAATCCTAGTACCTGGGAGGCTGGGACAGGAGGATCGCAGGTTCGTGGCCAGCCTCAGCAACTTAGTGAGACCTACAGCAACTTAGGGAGATCCTGTTTCAAAATAAAACATAAAAAAGGGCTGGGGGGTGTAGCTTGGAAGTAGAATGGCTCCTAGGTTCTATCCCCGGTACCAAAACATATATATATATATATATATACATACATACATACATACATACATACATTAAATAAACAAACAAATAAATGCAATTAAAGCCCAATCAAACACAATCTTTCTGGAAGACGATCTGACAGTATGTATAAAAAAATCTTTTTTTTTTTTTTTTTTTTTTTGCGGTACCAGGGATTGAACCCAGGGGCATTCTACCTCCGTGCTACACCCCCGGCCCTAGTTTTTATACTTTATTTTGAAACCGGGTCTCACGAAGTTGCGGAGGGCCTCACTAAGTAGAGAGAGAGAGACAGTGAGAAAGAGAGAGAGAGAGAGAGAGAGAGAGAGGGAGGGAGAGCGAGCTGAGGCTGGCTGCGAACCCGGATCCTCCGGTCTCTGCCTCCCAAAGTATTGGGATTACAAGCGTGCGCCACCACACCCAGCTATAAAAAATCTTAAAAGATTTATTTCAGTGTCTTTGTTGTTGTTGTTGTTGTTTTGTTTTTGTGGGACTGGGGATTGAACCCAAGGTGTTCTACCTCTGAGCTACATCCCCAGCCCTATTTTATTTTTTATTTTGAAACAGCGTCTCACTATGTTGCTGGGGGTCTTGCTAAGTTGCTGAGGCTCATCACAATCCTCCTGTGTCAGTCTCCCAAGTACTAGGATTACAGGCATGCGCCACCATGCTCAGCTCAGTCTTTCCTTTTTAGTGATTGAAAAAAATAAAAGAGAAACCTAAGTGTCTGACATCAGGAATAGCTAAGTAATTATATGTCTACCCTGGAGACTGTGACACATTGATGTTAAACAGGGCTCCCAGCACGCCCTCACATCATGGGGGTGCGTCACACACAGCGGGGGGCCCATCAGGAGGTCCTCAGCACAGGGAGGCGGGCAGCAATGCCAGCCTAAGCCCAAACCCGAACAACTGAGGTGAAGAGTGATAGGGACAAACAGGGCCAGCCCCAGTAGGCACAGAGGTGCCAAGAGGAGCTGAGCAGAGGCAGGCATACCTGGGCTGGGGTGGTCTGGGGGTCCACAGCAACCAGGCTGCATGGGGCCCAGAACAGCTTGAATTTTGACCAAAATCCATGGGTAACCACTTGGGGAGGGGCGTGTTGTTAGATTTGCATTTTAGAAAAGAATGTCACCTGCAAATGCCAAAGAACTCCCAGGCCCAGAAGGCAGGCTGGGACTACATCCCAGGATTTCCCTCCCATGGTGCCTGGGAGGATCAAAAGTGTACAACACAAAGCAAACATGGCCGCGGAGGAAAGGGAGCACAGCTCGCCTGCTTCCAACCATCCTTCCAAGCCTCCCTGCACTCTCAAATCCTTAGCTGACAGAGCTCAAATCCCCCTCTGACTGTAGTGAACCCTGCTAAGCAGGAACTCAAATGGCAGGGTCAGATCTCTTCAATGGAGAATGGGCAAACACACAGGGCGCTTAGCAAGTTCTCAGCCATCCCAGCATGGACAGCCAGCACTTCAGCTAGCTCCTCCTCCTGGACTCCTGCAGGTCAGAGAGCAGCAATACAGAACAGCCTCATCTAGAGTGGGGGACAGCTGCGAAGCCATCCACCTCACAGCACAGCCATGGAGCATGCACAGGGGAAAGCGCTGCACTGAAACTCTGCCAGGGGGATTACTGGGACAGCACCCTCCATGCTCAACTGGGAGATGAAGGCAGGGGACTGGCATTAAAGAGTTGATGAAGTGGCTGTCAATGTGGAAATCTGTGATTGTCAAAAAACCCCACGTTGGCATGTAGCTCAGTGGTAGAGTGCTTGCCTAGCTGCGCGAGGCCCTGGCTTCCATCGTCAGCACCACAAACAAACAAAGAAACAAAAACACCTTTCCAAACCACTCTTCCGTGTCAGTTTCTGTGGTGATGAGATTGAAGCCAGGGCCTCATGCGTACTAGGTGAGCACTCAGCTTTTCTTTAAAAACTACGATACTAATTCAAATGGACCTTTTTCCCCCCCAGGACTGGGGACTGAACCCAGGGGTATTCTACCTCTGAGCTATACACCCAGCCCTATTTTTTATTCCTTATTTTGAAACAGAGTCTCACTAAGTTGCGGAGGGCCTCACTAATTAGCTGAGGCTGGCTTTGAACCTGTGATCCTCCCGTCTCAGCCTCCCACATACTGGGATTACAAGCATGCACCACCACACCTGGCCTAACACGAACCTTGAAAAGATAAATTCCCTAGCCAGGCATAGTGGTGCACACTTGTAATTCCAGTACCTGGGAGGCTGAGATAGGATCACAGGTTTGAGGATAGCCTCAGCAAGTAGTGAGACTCTCATTGACCTAGTGAGACCCTGTTTCAAAATAAAAATAAAATAGGGCTGGGGTGTAGCTCAGAGGTAGAATGCCCCTCGGTTCAATCCCCACTACTACACACACACACACACACACACACACACACACACACACACACACAGGCAAATTCCCAAGGAATTCATATGATGGAGGGGGTGGTAAAAATTACCAGTGATCTTGGTATCATTAAAGAAGTATTCTACAGTTTATCTTTCTGAATACCAACATATACTAAATGCATAATGTATTTAATGTGCAACCTGAAAAAAACTGAACAATGAATATACAAAGCCCTGCCCACACTTCAGCGCCCGGTCAACCGGCGGTAATTTGAATGCAGAGTAAAGCGCAAGGCTCACTTGCTGCCCATCTTGATAGCTGTCTATGCTCAGTGTCTGTGTAGCCATCATGGTTAACGGAGTCGTGTTTAAGCCATCAAATCATCTTGAGACAGGAGCGAATGGCATCTGGGAAACAAAAGCAGAAGAACATCAGTTAACAGCTGTCCAGCCTTTTCTCGCCTCCTTTATTCCACAGCATCTGGGCCGTTCTTTAAAATACACATATTTTTACATAGAGAGAAAAACTCCAAGAGCCAGGCCCTCCTCAGCAGCGTTTCACCTGCTGAGCGACTCCTGATCGGAACGTGCTGGGCCCTGGCCTGTGGCTGCGCTGGCAGCCGTACTCCTCTACTCCACGAATATCTAGTAAACGTCCCCACATGCAAGACACTGCGGAGCCGGGACACAGCCAGGAGTGAGTCAGCCTCTGTCCTTTGAGAGAGGACGGGGCGTGAAGGAGACAGTGTCAAAGGGGACAGCAGGAAGCACGCGCGGACATGAGCCTAGGGTGAAGGAGAGGGCCGGGGGCAGCTGCGCGGTCACAGCAGGCCCCTGGGAAGGCCATTTAAGCAAGACCTGATCAGGAAGCCTGGTGCTCCAAAGAGGAACGAAGTGACGTGCTCAAGGAGTTCCGACGGCACTGCTATAAACCTGTGTACATATACAAATATGTACCCTCCGCCATCTGCTGGACGACATGGATGAGCTGGCACACGGGCCGGGGCCTTGGCGAGTACCGCACTGAGGGTGCAGCGGCTCTGCAGGGTGGCGGCTCATGCGGGTCTACACCCAGCCAGCACGGCCAGCAGCATCCTGGTCTGAGGATTGCCCAGAAGGTCAAGTGGAGGTCAAGGGCAGTGGTACCACCTGTCCTGCACTAACAGGACCACCAAAGGTCATGCGGGGAAGCACAGTAACACTTGAGGAGACTATACTAAACAAAAGCAAATACAGTCTGAGCCAAGCAAGACAAGGGAAGAATCGGCAGCATACCGATAGCGGCAGCAGTGGCAGCAGCCAGGCCACCTCCTGAGCACGTGACGCCCCACTGGGGGGTTCACCTGTGATGCCCGCTTTACATCTGAGGAGTCTGAGTAATGTGACCAAGGTCAAGGCACTGGCCAAAGGTGAGCTGAATTCAACCTCAGCGGCAGTGTTGTGGGCCGGGCCTGCTGCAGGCTCGTGTGTGGGCAGGGGGCTAATACATGAGTTCCTGAGATGCCCTGGGGGCACATGAGGGCACGTGGGGGCCAGGCACACACTGCTCAGGAGCACTGATGAGTGTGCAGGTAGGTGCCAGGAGGTGCTGAGGCAACCAGGTGGGTCGGGGGTGACCGGGGCAATGGAGGCAGCAGGGAGGAGTGACCTGAGTTGGAGGAGGAGGCGGGGAGGTGTGTGAGCGCGGGACTCGGTGTCCACAGTGAGGACGCTGGGTGTCCTGAGCAGGCTGGAAAACCACGGGAGGTGTGTGTGGTGGGTGCTGTGACTCGGACTCTGACCGTGCGAGCAGAACAGACTGTGTGGCTTGGGGGACACAGGAGAGCTGCGTGGGGGCCATGTGTACTGGAGTGTCAGGAAGGGGGTGAACCAAGGGGACCTGGGGAGAGGTCAGGGACACGTCTGAGCTTCCCACCTGAGCACCTGGAAGAGCAGAACTGCGGGTCCCAAGACGAGAGACAGGCGAGGAGCGGCTTCTGTGGCCTGGGGGGGAAGAAGGCAGGACGTTCAGTTAGAGCGGCGTCTGCACTGGAAACACTCGGTCATCACCAGGTTGGGGGCAGGACGTGCGGAGGGTGAGCCACAGCCTGCACACTTGACTCCCGGGACCCGTGCAGGGGCCTGGCTGAGAAGTAGAGCCTTGTAGATGGAGTGGTGCTACAGGCTTGGAGATGAGCTCATCCCGGATTTAGGATCCAGTGACTGACTGTGTTAAAGAGAGGAAGACCCGAGACACCAGGAGCACCACCTGAAGTGGAGGCAAAGGCCGGAGAGACAGGTAAGGACTGCGGGCGCCGAAGCTGGAGGAGGCAGGAAGGACCCGCCCACGGAGCCCTGTCCACACCTTGATCTTGGACGTCTGGCCTCCAGAACTGTGAGAAAATACGTTTGAGTGTGGTGATGGTTTGTTTTTCTTGATGCTGGAGACAGAATCCAGGCCTCACACGTGGTAAGTGAGCACTCACTGTTTAGCCTACCCACTCTGGGGTGATATCACAGCAGCTCTAGCAAACAAATACAGTGTATGAGCCAAGAGACCGGAGGAGAGCCCAGGAAGAGGCAGGAGGTGGCTCTGCAGAGAGAGTGTGGAGGTCAGGAGGACGGGAGGACGCCGCACCGATGAGGAGCAGCAGCCAGTGGAACAAGAGCGAAACCAAGCGGGGCCACTGAAGCACATGAAGTTGGGGACATCAGCCACGCTTAGGACAGCTGAGGGTCAAGGAAGAGAGCTGAGCACGCTGTGGGTGAGCAGGGCAGGGAGAAGAGCCATGGCCAGGAGCCCCACCACACTCTTGAGAGCTGTTTATACGAGGGAAGGTCAGAAACCACTTTCAACAGAAGCCTAGTGTCACACGCAACAATCACCCATAAAAGGGGATATGTGCAATGATAAAATGCGAGGGAAGTCTTCGTGAGCTGTGAATCATCGTCAAAGCTGTGCTCCATTCCGTCCTCGACCCCACTGTGTGTGTGTGTGTGTGTGTGTGTGTGTGTGTGTGTGTGTGTGTTACTAGGAATGGAACCCAGGGGCATTCACCAACAGCCCTTTTTATTTTTTATTTTGAAACATGGTCTCGCTAAGTTGCTGAGGCTGGCCTCAAACCTGAGATCCTCCTGTTGTAGTGTGTGTGTGCTGTGATTATAGGCGTGTGCTGCCACCATGCCCAGCTTGATCCCATTCTTTTTTTTTCTTTTTTTATTTTTATTTTTTGGTACTGGGGATTGAACCCAGGGGAGTTCTACCTCTGAGCTATATACCCCAAGCCCTTTTATTTTTATTTATTTCTAAGCAGGATCTATCTCCCTAAATTGCTGAGGCTGGCCTTGAACCTGTGATCCTCCTGTCTCAGCCTCATATGTACTGGGATTACAGGCATGTGCCACCACAGCCAGCTTCGACCCCGTTCTTCAGATAGATGCCTGAAGGGATGTCTACAAATCTGTCCCTGAGTGTCTCCTAATGGTCTGCCTTGACCTCCAAACCCCCTGGCTCTTTCTCTAATTTCACTTCCACCTACCTCTCCAACCCCTGCAGACTCCAACTTAGCACTGTCCCCTCTGACCTTCATCACCTGGGGCCCCTACCTGGTCACAGGAGCCTCTAGTCTGGCCCCTCCAATCCATTCTCCATGCTTTCTAAAATGCAGATCTGGTCATGTGACTCAACTGCTTAAAGTCACCTCTGCCAAGCGCCCCCTCAGGCATCAGCCCATCCCCACTGTCCCCCCCACCTCCAAGTGGTACAAGCCATAAAACTGGCCATCATGCTTCTCCTGTATCTGCGTTCTCTCCTTCCACAGGTGCTGCCCAGCCTAGAAGCTCTGCCCAAACCCCTTTCTGTGTGCATGGCTAGCTGTGAACATGCTTTATCACCCCACCTCCTCCAGGAAGCCTTCCCAGTGAGGCCTGTTCCCCACCAGGGTTAAGTGCATCTTTCCTGGGCACAGCACCCTCTACTCAGCCTGAAGCACTTCAACTGCTTATTTAAACTTATTTAGACTACAGTGCCAAGGGCCCCCTCTCGTGGCATCAACAACCAGTCCAGGCTTAGATGTGAGGCTTCCACTAAACAAAAAATATGTTCCTAAAAGAATGAATTATAAGCTTAACCTGAAACTAATCATTGATATATATAGCCCATTTTTGGAAACATGATTTCCAACAGCTCTGCTTGCAATACCCACATCTCCTTGCTCCACTGATGGCAGATTTTGATTTTTGCTATTATGACTTAAGTGGAACGTGAGGCTCCTGAGACTAGGCTGTGTCTGAGCCTTGGCGTCTGCTTCCACCTGCCCAGAGAAGGGCCCGACTCTGCCTCCGACTCTACCCAGGCGCTCTCCCTCATGAGGGGTGGACAGCTGTTCACCTGCTGGTTCCGAAGACTGGTGCTGGCTCCCTAATTGAAGGGCCTTTGCAGGGCACTGGAGCCATGCAGATGAAGGCAGAGCCACAGTGAAGTCCACTGCCTGCCACAGACAGTGCTCCAAGACATCTGAACCCTCCCCGCCCAGGCTTCCTGAGCAAACTTGGCTAAAGGATGATGGCCAAGCAAGATGCCGGGAAGCTGGAGTCAGTGCACTGCTCTGCAGAGGTCTAGACTCCCCACACATTTGTCATCCACAGCAGGGACACTAGGGACTCTCCCCAGCCCTGGCCCCAAAGCAGACCAGCTTATATCTGGAGCAAAGGCTGTGCATGCTTGCAATCACACACACAACCTCTCTCACCAAGGGGCAGGATGGGCCAACGTTCTGTCACCCTGCACAAGTCTCATAATTTTGGGATTCCTCTCCTGGGAGACAACTCTGCTACACGTGCAGGTGAACATCTGGCTTTTATCATGTCGCCCCATGGGAATCGGGGCGTGGGGGACCAGAGCTGGCCTTGAGCCCTCGCATCTCTCGTGAGAACACGCACATGCACCTACCCCACACTCACACAGGTGCACACGCACCACGCACTGACCCAGCACAAAGCAAAAGCAGATACCACGAGGCAGCGCTCTTCCATGTTCGTCACTCCCCGACACGCAGGGCTCGACTCTGAAATCGCTCTGCCTTAGGAGCTGAGAAAAGGCTCCTTGCTTTGTGGGGGCGCTCAGCTGCAAACAGCACCTCAGTCAGAGTACCCCAGCAGGCACACCTGCAGAGAGCCCCTACGACAACCAAGCGCCTGCTGGGCTTAAAGAGTGACCTCTTGCCACTCTTGTAATCCCAGCACTTGGGAGGCTAAGACAGGAGGATCGCAGGTTTGCGGTTTAGCTACTTAGTGAGGCCCGCCGCAACTTAGTGAGACCCTGTTTCAAAAAAAAAGTAAAATAGAGCTGGGGGTGTAGCCCAGAGGTAGAAGGCCCCTGGGTTCCATCCCCAGTACCGCAAAGAAAAAAGCGACCTCCTGGGGTTCCGCTTCATTTTTCAGGTAAAGGTTAAATATATAGAAGCTTTTTTAAGACTGGGGGAGCTGATTCAGTTTAGGAAGCCAGGGTTCCCAGTGACAGAGAAGGGGTGGCACGTATGGAGAAAGGAAGGCTCCGGGCACCCGTGGTGTTGGAGGAGATGGAGGTGTCAGTGTGGATTCATGGGTTTTCATACAGAGCAGTACAGAAACAGATACAGATGTGGGTGCCTCGCACATGCTATGTGTAATATATCCTGACTGTGTGAACACTTGCACACACAATCGCCTAGCTCCAGCCACAGAAGCAACAGAAGTAATGCCACTCCATAGCAGTGAGCGCGTAGCACGAGGAGCCGAGGCGCCTTAAAGAAAAGACTCTTTGATTCCAGGCCTGGGACAAAAAGTGTGAGTTTTTTTTTTTTTTTTTTTGGCACTGGGGATTGAACCCAGGGGCATTCTACCTCCGAGCTACACCCCCAGCCCTATTATATTTTTATTTGGAAATAGTCTCACTAGGTCGATGAGAGTCTCACTACTTGCTGAGACTGTCCTCCAACTTGCAATCCTCCTATCTCAGCCTCCCAAGTACTGGGATTACAGGCTTGTTGCCACCACACCCAGCTCATGAGTCTAGAATTTGTGCTCAAAAAATTAAGGGGCCCATCAGAGGGAAAGACAAACCAGCTTGCAAGAGCTGTTGGTCGGGACCTGGACCACCAGAGCGACAGAGTGACAGTAACTGGAGCCAGGATGGGAGGCCGCACCCACTCTGCCGAGCCTGGCAGGCAGGCTCCCTGGACTCGCTTGGGCCAGGCTCCTCTGAGTCCTCTTCCCGAGTGGGCCTCCACTTTGCGCTTCTGCCTCTGCCTCCGCATTACCTGGTTTCACTGAGAAACCCAGGTTCTGCCAGTGTAGCCAGAACCCCCCACTGCTGATTCAACACCTAACCAAAGTCCTCACCATGACCAGGATGCCTGGTCACCTGGCCGGACGTTAGCAAGAACCCTGTCAGGTGAGTGTTGCCAGAACCCCTCACCCCACATCTCTGAGTGACTTTCCAGTCACTAACCTGGGCTGTAGCCCCCTTCTTTCCCTTGCTGTATTTGGAGTAAAGCTAAAACTCTCTCCCCACTTCACAGCCCCATTGCTTTGTCCCTACACCTATCTTGATGGTCCTCACTCAAGTTGGCCTAGCATTAACAAGTGTCAGGATAATATTTTCTTTAACAATAAATATACATAAACGAATAATGGGGGGAACTCTAAATTACCACTGAGATCTCTAATAGGGCAGGACCGCACAGAAATCCCATACTGGGTCCTTCTTCAGTACATCATATTGGGAGACACATGATGTCAATTCATCTCATTTTAGTGGTGTTAATTTTCACCATTGAGTGACAGTGTTTCCTGCCAGGTTTTCCCACCATAAGTTACTGTTTGCCCCTTCATAATCAATAAGAATTTTGCGGCAGGTATCTTGAGATTATGTATATTTCCTGTTTCCCGTGCTACTTCCATCAGCTGGTGTTAGAATCCACTGATGATTCTTGCCTGAAACAGTGACTACTGTGCTGGAAGCCACCTGCTCCTGCTGGAATTCCATCATCCGTCTCTGCCAAGTGTAATACTCAGGATGTTCCCACAAACCCCAACTGAGGGGCACCCTACAAAGTAACTGGCCCGTGGCCTTCAGAAGTGTCAAGATCACAAAGGCTAATGGACGTCTCAGGATCAGAGAGAAATGACAGCAGTGTGTGACTCTGAACAGGGTCTGGGACACCCCCTCCCCCATCCTTTCCTTTGCTATACAACTCATTAGTGGAAGAAATGGCAAAACCTGAATAAAGCCAGAGTGGATGACAGTACTGTATCGAAGCTACTTTCCTTACTTTGACAAATGTATTAGGGTTAATCAGGAGAGCACCTTTGAAAGCAAGACTTTGGTAAAATATTAACATTTGGGGAAGTATGAGAAATCTTTGCACAATTTTTTGCAACTGCTCTATATGTATAAAATTCAAAGCAAAGAGTTTTTTAACGTTTAAAATTTAAGAAAGGTGAGGGAAGAGTTCTAGACTAAAAGAAACAAAAGAAGCAACAACTAAATGCACTGTGATAAAAACAAACACTGGCCAGGCACTGTGTGCATGCCTGCAGTCCCAGCGGATATGGGGCCAAGGCAGGAGGAGTTCCAGACCAACCCAGGCAACATAGCGAGATCCTGGCCTAGAAAATAAATGAAAAAGAAAGAAAATGCTGTAAAAGACAATATATAGAAATTTGGGAAATGTGAAAATAAAATTAGTACTAGAGACTGTAGGGGTTACTCTGAAGGTTTGATAATGCTATACGTTTGCAGCATAAATATCCTTGTCTTGATGAGCTTGAGCTGAGATGCTCAAGTGTAGGATCATGATATCCAAACTTACTTCCAAATGCTTCCATAAAAGTGCACATGCAACTAAACAAGTTGAGGCTGGACACAGCTGTTGAATCTAGGTACCTGGCAGGTAATCACAGTTCTACTCCTTCAACTTTTTTGTTTCCAACTGTCGATAGTAAATATTGGGGGAGAGTCAGAATTTTATTTCAAAAACTTAGAGAGTTGTAGTCCTTCCCTCTTCCAAAACTGGTTAAAACTTCTAAATTTGATATACATTGCTTCAACCATTCTTAAGGAAAAAACTGAAAGTTGCATCAAAAGTTTTGAAATATGTGCTCTCCCTATATCAGAACACTATGTAAGAAATTAAAAGAAAACAGGCAACTCTTTTTTTCGTGTGTGTGTGGTACTGGGGATTGAACCCAGGGGCATTCTACCTCCGAGTTACACCCCCAGCCCTATTTTTTATTCTTTACTTTTGAAACAGGGTCTCACTAAGTTGCGAAGGGCCTCACTAAGTAGCTGAGACTGGCCGCAAACCTGTGATCCTCCTGTCTCAGCCTCC
>PVJS01003748.1:0-73520 GCA_004027185.1 Glis glis | reverse complement strand
GATCACAAAATTATGGGAAATACACACAATGGAATTCTACTCAGCAATAAAGAAGAACAAAATAACAGCATTTGCAAGAAAATGGAAAGATCTGGAGAGCATTATGTTAAGCGAGATTAGCCAATCACACAAAATGAAGGGTCATATGTTTTCATTAATATGCACAATGTAGGGAGTTGTGGGGACACAAAAGGGTCTCCAATGACAATGGAGAACCCTCAGAGGTGCAAGGGAAGGGGTACAAGGGAAGGGGAAGGGTAAGAAAGTAGTGAATCCATGGAATTACTGTCATAAACAATGTGTATATGTGAGATTATACCAACATCATTCTCAGTGTTACAAGTGGGGGGGAGGCGGGGGGGAAGCGGGGGGGAGGGACACCAAGAGCTGTGTGCATGTATGTTAACACCAAACTGATACTCATTGTGATGTGAGACTACAATGCACCAATAAAAACATAAAAAATAAATAAATCACAATTAAAATAATTTATAGATTCTTCCTGATTACTCATTTTTATGAAGTGCCTTATAGATTAAAATGACTATTTCATTTAATACTTATAAAATCTTAGAATAGCATAGAATTAGCAGAGAAAATGAAACCAGACATTTATTTTTTAAGCTGTTACTAGAAACTGCACTTTTTTTATTAAAAAATCCACCCTCTACATAGTCTTTCTTTGCAAAAGGCCAACAGAGAGACTAACTAGCAGATGTGTAAATTTTGCAATGAGAATGGTGGCAACTGGGCCAGGCTATATATTTCACTTAGAGACCCATGACCAGGAGAGAAGCCAAATGGAGAAAAGATAGACCTCTGCTGAATATAGACAGTAAGGCAGAGAGGTGAAGTTAAGTTATGAGAAGTGGTTCTGGAGTGAGCTATTTGCCTATTTTATATGGACATGCTGAAAGCATGCTGTAAATAAGTAGAGCTTCCATGCACAAGATGTCGTTATGAATCTTGAGAGCCCTTAAGCATCAGATGGGATGTGCAGAGATGGTTTAAAGAAATGGTGAATGGACAGTGTGGGTCAAAGAGCAAAATATTATAATGTTTAATGCATTCTGAAAAGATAGACATTTGAATGCCAGCTGGTTGGACGCAGACATTAACAAATGGTGAGCAGAAGAGAGAAAAAACTACTCTGTCTAAAACAAAAAAGCTTTTCCAAAAACACAAATAAAGAAGCAGAGGTGAAGGGCTATAGGAAGCACTAAGAAGAACATTACTTATTTGGGATCAGAAGTTAAGAAGTAAGAAGTGTGTCCTCAGGCACCTGTGAAAAAGACAAATAGTCAAGGAAGAATCTAAACAGAAAGATGAATTAGCAAAAGAAGGCTGGTTTTGTGGAGTATAAATAAGAAAGTTTTGCTAAAACACATTTGCTCTTTTTCTCTTTCCCTGAAGGAAAATTCAGACAGAGAAGACAAAAATAGAGAATGTTAGCCTCAGGAATAATGCCTTTTTTAATAGTAAAAAATGCATAGACATAAGGAAGGAAGAAAGGTACTTAATGTCCTTGGGCTGCTGTCCTTACTGCAGAAAATATTGTTACTTATGATTATTTCTGAGGTTCCATTTAACTCCAGAGGTCTGTCTTTCTAATAGTAAAAGAAGAAACTGAGAGATTGGCTATTAGGAAAAAATGGAGAGGCTTTCATACCCCTGTTTTCTTTTAGGGGTGAAGGGATTTTTTTCTTGCCGCCATTTGTCTGTTTTTAACATAGCTTGCCGTGGATGCTCTGAGTCAGCTTTATTCTAAAGGCTCTTGGTGAGTACAAAATTGTCTCTTTGAGAATTGCTACATATAAGTTTAAACTCCTTTAGGGTGGCTTCCAAGTAAATTACTTAAACTAAAGGGACTTATTTACATATTTTTGTTTCTTTCTCCTATAACTATGCTAGTTGAAGATATGATGTTCTCCAGCACAGAGGACTCTAGCCTCTGGACTAGAAGGCCGTCCGAGTCGCACTCCTGCTCGAAAGGCCTCCCAGAGCCTTACCAGCAATATTTATGCAACTAAGGGGTAGTGGGCCTTCTGTATTAGCCCCTGGCTTCATATTCAGATTCTAAAAGTTAATTATTCTAAGTATCAATTTCCTCATCTTTAAGTGATAGCATACTAAGTAGAACTTGAAATAGGCCCCAAAAAAATTTATGTCATATTATTACTTTTATAAAGTATTCCCTTTATTTTGGATAAATTTAGGTCTTGTTTTCTTTCTGATAAACAGCTATGAGAACTTTGTTTTTATGAAGCTAAGATAATAATAACAATAATAATAATAGGCAACAACATATGCTAGGAAATCTTCCAAGCACTTTGTTTAATCTTTATACTATGATACTTTATACTTTAAGGAAAGTACAATTATTATCTCCATTTCATAGAAGGCATAACTGAGGCAGCATATTTTCCTGCAGAGTTTTAAAGGGAAGAAGTAGATCTAGGGTTCAAATGTAAGGTTTCTGACCCCCTGCACTGAAGGAGGTTCATTCATTGCCATAACACAGAGATAGTAAAGCTTAGACCATTCCTGAAGTGTTTTTGATTGTTTATCAATTAGTAAGTATCCAGAGAGTGGCCCTACTAAAATTTACCAGTAACATTTGTATGCTAACACATTTTAGGTGTACATGAAAATAGATGCAACATAGCAGTTTAATCTTCTTCACCACACCATGGTGAGACTAGGTAGTTCTATCAGGCATTATAACATAGTAACTAGAGTGTGGAATCAAGATGACCTGCCTCCCAATCTTGGCTCTTGTACTGACCATAAATGAGACTTTGAGCTAGCTACTTAATTCCACGTTTCTTAATCCCTCTATGACTCAGTTGCCTCTTCTCAGAGGGAGAAAAGGATGTATCCCTCATAGTGTTTTTGTAAAAAAGTGTATGCAAAGTGCTTAGTAAGTTTTCAATACCTGGAATCCATTATCATTATCATTATTATGCATCCTGGAAGCCTCAGAAGAACTCTTAAGGTGACACTAGCAGCTGATGACACTAAAGAGAAAAACAAAGGAGAGCTTTTCCTTATTTATGCATATCAAACCTAAAAGTGTTAATAAGGAGGCAGCAGGACAGCACAGAGGAAACAGAAAGCAGAAAGGAACATACTTATAATACAGAAATCACATTACTATGCATGTATTTAGATTTTCTGCATATTTATTTCAGAGTGGAAAGGTTTTATTATTAAAAACATTAATAAGCATTTAAGAGGGAACACATCATGCCCAATGGAAACCTTTAACAGTTCAATTATATCTAAGTAGTAGTCACTTGTTTCAATTATAATTAACCTTAATTTTTATAGTTTAATATGTCTTCATTCTAAAGAAGGTATGGATAAGTATTTTTATCAAAGTGTATGCCATGTTGTTTCATTTTTTTATTAGATTTTTACCCTTTGATGAGCAGAGCTTGATGGCCAGTGCTATTTGACACCAAAAACATTGATGAGCCATTAATCTGATGGTTGTAATCCTGCTGAAAAATATTTTAAAAGTCGGCCGTAAATAAAATATGTAATTATGAGCTGGACACCATTAATCATTTAGATTTAATTTATAATTTCTTTTAAACATTAACTTTAAAGTAAAAAATGTCAAGCATATTAAAAAGTAGGCCTGACAGAAGCCCTGAGGGAGAACATAGAAATGATCTTTTTTGGTAGCAGATCAAATAACCCCATCAGGACTTGTTCTTCTAGACTGCATTTAAACTCTCAGAAGATGGACATTCCACAACAACATCCCTACAGTAGGTAGTGTGAGTTAGTTTTATATTAACTATTAACATTCTTGAAGTAGGAGCTCAGATTTCTACTTCATATTTACTTTTAACATTGTCCTATTTAGGCATCCTGGTTCAGACATTACAGAGACAGCATGAGACAGTGGGAGGAAGCTGACTAGCTCTGGAGATTGATCCCAGTGCTCCAACAGTTTCTATGTCTGTATGGAATGCTATAGTATTTTATAGTATTATTGGTAGAGTCTACTCAAGGATTGGGATATTTCCTTATTTCCACATGTCTCCCCTGTGGAAGACACTGTGGCAGAAACTCAAATATAAAGAAAAATAAATGCTCACTTGTTTATTGTTATTTGCCCGCTACAAAGCCAGCTTTCAAGAATATAATATTGAACACATGGTTTCATTCTCCTGAAGCTTACTTGAGGAGTATTAAACAAGAAAGCACACAAACACATATAAATTTTCATTCCCTTTGAAGGAAAATTATGTGATACTTAAGAGTGGTCATGGAAGAGTTAATCTATTAGAGAGGCTTGGGGAGTCTCCTTCAGGAAGTAACACTTGGTTAATCTATAATCTGTGTACTGGTGAATATGAGAGAGAAGACCATGTAAGGCAGTGGGAACAACATAGTCAAAAGACCAGGGAAGGAGGAAGCATGGTAAACACAAGGGGAAAATTAAGGCAAAAAGATTAAGGTGGTTTGAAGCACAAAGCAGAAGGGGCATGTTCAAGGTTGGGAAGAATGGGGTAAGAAGACAAGACTGGGAGGGGTAGGGTTAGGGTTAGGGTTATAGACATTGTTACATGCTTGGCTTTTTTTTCAATTGTAGCTTTATTTTCTTAATATACTTTTATTGGTGCATTGTAGTCACACAATATAATGTAGTACAAACATGCATACAGCACTTGGTGAGTTTCTCCCAGCTCCCTCCCCACTCCATCCCCTTCGCTATACATGATATTGAGATTGACATTGGTAATTTCACATATGTACATAATGTCAGTGGAAGTGTTTCCTTCATTAATTCCCCCCCCCCCACCATCATCCCCTAAATACCCTCCATTGTTCAACCAGGGTTTCTCTTCCATTATATAAAGTGATTGAACTTAGGAAGTTTGCCCTTTGAGAGAAGTGTTCTGACTGCTGAATGGAGAAGGAATCCAAGGATGCAACATTGAAACTGAACGCACACTGATATAAAAGAGGATTTGAAGGAGACTGCACAAGAAATGGTGATTTTAGGACCTCACAGTTGTGTCCAATAGAATTTTTGGCAATGGCAGAAATCTAATCTACATAGTCTAATATAGTAGCCTTTACTACATGTATCTATTAAACTCTTAAATATAGCTGGTACAGAGAGGAACTGATGTTTAAACATTTTATATTAATTATCCATATATACATTTATAAAGCCATGATTTGAATCTAAATTATCTAGTCTCCAAATCCTCTTCTCTCTTTTTACTTTTTTCTTGTTGACTCTGCTCTTCTGCAAGAAGGCAGGGAAATGTCAAGGAAATCTTCACAGAGGAGAAGAAATCTGATCTTTCCTTATTTCTGATTATTGGGTACAACTTTAGGATGTACATATATTGTGGATTTCCTGGGACAGTTTGGTTTTACACTAGTTATCCCAACATAACACTGTGGTCTTCCCTCACACTCTCATTAGTGTCCCTGTTTGGATGATAAATTGTATGTTGATCCTAGTCAACTGCTACTGAAGATGTTAAATTTATTGGACAAGATATATTTGCAAAAATAAATAACAGAAGATGAAATATAGCATCAAATTTCTTGGTTAAAGTTTTCACGAGGAAGTTTTAAAACATTGAAGAAAAAATTAAGTACAAAATTACTTATATTTAATAAACTATGAACTGTAACAGTGTATGAAGTTGATGACTATTAAAACTTCTTGAGTGGTTAAGTTTTGTCAGGTTCTCTTTAGTGATGTCAGTTAAGTGTCTTTCATTAATTCTTATTTGTCTGAATATTCCTGTAAATAACCACCCACTACTTCTTCTCTGACTGATTAAATGGTATAAACGTTGAGAAAAACAACATGAGTGACATAAATGCCAAGAATCGTTTGAAATGTGAAAATATATTTAATACAGAGGTTCTGTTTATGACTCCTATAAACATTAAGGAAGCACACAGTTAAATAATATCAATAATTATACCAGACTGGTAAAAAATACTTTCATTTTTTTCATGCTTATTCTATGGTCTATTTGTCAGAAGTTTCATGTAAGAAATGTAGTGGTAGGTCAAATGAATTAAGAAAAGGGCGATGTGCAGCTCCAAGAACTTGTCTAATAGATGTGCCAGTGCCAACGATGATCTGAAAAACTGAGATAATTCAGATCTTTGAACAGGAGCATATAAATTATTGTAGGAAATGAAGTACAAGATGTGATCCTCTGACTTAGTTTCCTATGCTGAGTTTGTCTACATTCCTTATTGCTCTTTACTGCATGATGAACCTGGGTGACATTTTGCCCAGTGATAAGAAAACATTATTGAGTAAAGTCCTCTTGACCTCTGCTGTATAAATGCATTGCTTCTGTCTAAGAGAAAGTTGAGTTTAACAGTTACAAAGGAAAGTATCATTCTCATGTAGATATGACACCTGAAGAAGGCTATATTATCAAACAGAACATCTAGTTATACTTGCTCCGAAACTATAATGATGGAACATGCACCACAACACCAAGAGGGAGCAAACAGTTTAATGCATGGCTGCATCCCTTGGGGGTGACATCTACTTGTGAGTCTAAGGATGTAATTGTAGGATGAAGGGCTTTAGACAAGTAAGGGATCCTTTCCCAGGTAGCATCCAGAAGGAAAGTTGTTTACCAACAAATATCCTATTATATAAAACTCTCTCAAGCAGACAAATCCTCTCTACTACCCCACATATGTGCACAAACTACTTGTTGGGTCAAATGAATCATTTCATGTATTTTCACAGCTTTGTGCAAAAGCAAACAGGCATAGAAGCAACTTTCATAGATCACACATTAATAAAGAGAATTCAAGTGTAACATGTTGGATACAGACAGAAAATGTGCGAATGCTTGGCTCTTACACAACATTTTCTACAAATTAGTGTGAATTGTAGACTGATGTGAGACACAGAATAGGACCCGCATATCACACAGAAGAGCGGCGTGATGGGAGCCGGGTCAGATTGCCCTAAGTTGTTCCTGATTCTCACTTTATGCAGTGCCTTGGGAAGCAAAGATTGGAAATCTCCTTCAAACCTACTGTTAGTGATAGACATAAATTACTAGCAATTTATATATATAATATTAAATATATCTTTAATTACATTAGTATTCCACATGTTCAGAGACGATTTTAAGATGCTTTTGTGCACTCAGACAGTTAACTAAGCAGGCAGGGTGAGGTTGAGGTTTTCAGGGATCTCTGCCAACCTCCTTCAAGATTCAAACCTTGATTCTTCTGTCTTCCAACACGTGCTTGTGATGGGAACTTACGGGGCCCTCTCTAAGCTAAAATTTTCTGAATTTCCTTAGTGTAGTCTAAGAATCTATATAAGAACTCCTGCTACTGATCATGATGGTGATATATTGCTCATTTTCAGCTAGTGGCTTTTCAGTTTTGACTCTATGTGACTCTTAAGTTTGGTGCCCAGATCCCATGTGAAATGTATCTTACAATTGATTCTGCTAATTATTTTATTTTTGCTTTCTCTGCAGTGATGTATTCTTCAGACGCTTGAGGTATATAAGCAGCATTTCTTATAGACTGGTTTCTGAGCTGTGCTCATTCCTGTTTCAGTGTGTAATACATTACCAATACACAAAGAAAGGTGAAGAAAGGGAACAATCTAACACAGATTTGGGAGAACTAATTTGAAGGAGAAGAAACGGTGCTGAGGAGTTTGTGAAGATACTTGGAATCAATAGGATATTAGTAATCAGGACTCTAATTTTTCTGAGTCACTGGATAATAGAATATAACAACAGCACATGTAAGTACCATTAAAAGAAGATACTTATTGTAGTAAGAGGTGCAAAAGTGTTATGAAGTTTCAAAGAAATGAGAGAACATAATTGAAGATTCAAATAGGGCTCTGAGCTAATCCTAAAATATTGGTGGAATTTGACAGCTTGATATGTGGTAGAGGAGCATATCTTATGAAAGGAATAGTGTCTCAGAGATGGGAAAGTAGAGGTAATGTCAAGTTGTCAGGCTTCACTAAAGCAAGGAAATATATTACAGAGAAAGAATAAGAATTGCAAAGTTTTATTGAGACTATGGCATGGAAGTCTTTGAATTATATGCGTACACGCATGCATTTACTTAATAAATATTAGGAATCTTTTTTTCCCCTATTGTTTGAACATGACCATACATGTGCTTTAGGATGGTACTCTGATAGTGACATGCAGAATGGGCCATGGTAGACAGATAAAGAAGATGGACTGGGATGTAGCACAGTGGTAGAGACCCTGGATTTGATCCTCAGCACTAGATGAAAATTAAAGACTATAATATAAGATGAGATTAGAGATATGGACATCAGACATCGTTGGTAAGTAATAAGCAGGAACAGCAAATATGATGCCATCTCTTCTTCACCCCTGATGTGTTCTAATATCCCAGGGTCTCAGTATCTACATCATCGAATGATGTTGACTGAATACAGAAAAGGCAGGATGTGACCCTGGTGAGGTGGGAAGAAAGGCAGAGTAGGATAGAGTTGTACATGAGGCCAAAACCTGTGTTACCAGAAGAATGAAAGGGTCATTTCTAAAAATAATAAAAGAAAATTGAGCTATAGGAAGATGGTAATACATTTTGTCAATGTCAAAGACACAATCCTATTCTAATTGGGGTGTGTGTGTGTGTGTGTGTGTGTGTTACTGGGGATTGAACCCAGGGCATTCTAACTCCGAGCTACTCCCCAGAAGTTTTTATTTTTATTTTTTTGTTTGGAAATAGGGTCTCTAGGTTGCTGAGAGTCTTGCTATGTTGCTGAAGTTGTCCTTGAGCCTCTGTCTCAGACTCCCAAGTACTGGCATTACAGGTGTGTACTACTACACCCAGTTTTAAATTCTTATGGTTAAATTTTTCCAATTTTATGTTGACTTACTAATTTAATATATCTCCCAAATTTTGAAAACATTTGATATATTTTTGCAAATATAATGATTTTTAAAACATCCTGGGCCAAGGATGCAGCTCAGTGGTAGAGTGATTATCCAGCATTCATGAGGAGGACCCAGGTTCAATACCTAGAACTACAAAAGTTAGAAAAACTTTAAAGGAGAAATAAAAAACATTCAATTTATATAGTGATTAACTGAACAATAACATAACCAGCTAATACCATGTCAGTGGCAGAAATAAAAAATGAAAATTTTAATAAAAGGAAGAAAACACATTTAGTCATCATTATAAATTCAACATTTTAAGAAAATTGCAAATTACTGACAAGTTAATAAAATATACTCCGTGTTCTACAAAAACTAGAGCTTATTTATTTTGAAAGCTACTTGTTTTTCCCTAAAAGTGAGTTGTTATGAAAATTTTAATTTAAAACAAATGTCTTCCTATGATCTTGTGGGTTTTTTGGTTGTTGTTTAAATTTTTCTTTGAGACCTACATAATCAAAAGTTTTATCCTATGGGAAACAGTATGTAGACTTTGGTCACACTGTTCAGCTTATTCTTATGATTGTCATTGATGACGTCTTTTATGAAGTTTATAACTATTCAGTTTTCAGTGGAACACAATCCCTGGTGACTTGATTTTATTTTTTTTAGATACAGCACTGTCATATTCATTTTATGTAATTCTCACTGTAATATACTTTGGGGGTATCCCCCTTTTGTAGGTAAAGCATTTGACATTGAGCCATTAATTATCAAAGATTACTAAATTCTTTGTATGACTCATAGGACTGCTCACTTTCTCCCACCTGTCATACTTCTTCACTGATGTCCAGAAGCTCTTCTTCTAAGGTACCCTCCGGGGTAGTACGGTATCACCAAGGAATGTCCCTGATGTTACTACGCTACAGCTGCTCTATAAATAACCATGCGCTCCTGCAGAGCTGAAGTCTGCATCTACGTCTGAATCTGTTAGGGAAAAGTGGTCCAGTCTGAACAATCAGAAAATACTCTACACGGTGGCCACTGGCATTACTGATGCTCTAGTCTGAAACAAAGAAATGATCAGTGAGTGTCAGTCATCATGACTTTTTCAAATTAGTTACAAATATATATAAAATTAGTTATATATATAGTTTCTTTATACATGAAATAATTTATATATGAAATCATACATATATATATATCACACACATATATATATATATATATATATGTATACACATTCTCACATACACACAGATTATGTGAAGAAACTTAGGGAACTTTGGATGGTAGACAGTGGGCTTTGCTACTCAGACCTGAGTAGTAAGGTCTAGCCAAAAAGCTTATGTTAACTAATTGTGTTTCCCCAAAGGGTCAGTCTTTCAGAGCTCCTGTTTTCTAAACAGAAAAGAGGTTGTACTGGTTGCTGCTGGGAATCAATTCTCCATGAATCTTATGTTTCCTCACATCTGTGAAGAGAGGCACCTGCAGCCTCTGTTCTACACACACTACCTTGCCAATTACATTTGTGTGGTCATCAGCCATGGAAGACAGGGATGATGTCTCCCTCCAGAACAAGTCAGGCGTGCCTGCTCTCATCCATAGTTCTTGGGTTCCCTATGTTTATGGTCTCATTTCCATAGCTCACCCTACTTTGAGAACATGCGTTACCTTGTCTTCATGTCACTGTAGGAACTAGGGCTCAGTGAACTAGCACAAGAAAATACTGATGCTCTGGCTTTCACCATTACTGTGAGTAATAAAATCCTATATATCTGGCCCAGTAGCCTTGTCTCTGGCCAGAATCCATAATGAAATTGTGGCAGGCTAACTAGTTGCAATGCAAATACAGTAAATTCTTAAACCCTTTGCAGTTCCTGATGCTGATATGTAGAGTTTTCATAAACTCTTGCAGGAATTTACATGCCCCCATCCTTCAAATCACCAACACTGTACTATCTAACCTCTGTTTTCAGCTCATATAAGCTCCAGGCTAAATCCTGACCTTTGCTGGTCAATTTAATTAGCTCTTTTTCCAGTAACTCTGCATTGTTCACCCTCTAAAAGTCCTGCTCTGGAAACATGTGCTACCATTTTAACTGGGAGCAGGTTAAGACCTCTTAAGGATCCAGGTAGAAAAAGATGATGATGCCCTCCACGTGCAATTCAAAATGGGCCCAGAATTTTTCTTATGTAACTGTAGCTTAGAATCCACTGAACAACCTTTATCCCTACTCTTCTCCCCCATGCTCTCCTCACCTCTGCTAACCACTGTGCTGCTCTCAACTTCTATGAGAGCAACTTTAGACTCCATGTATGAGGGGGATCATGAGATATTTGTCTTTCTGTGTATAGCTTATTTAATTTATCATAATGCCCTCCATTTCCATCCATGTTAATGCAAATGACAGCATGTTATCCTTTTCATGACTTAATAGTACTCTGTTGTATATACATAAAATATTTTCTTTACATATCAATGAACAGTTGATTTCTTGATCATTGTGAATAGTACTATAATAAACATGGGTTCACAGATATCTCTTTGACACTGACTTCATTTTCTTTGGATATGTAATCAGTAGTGCACTACTGGATTATAACATAGTAAAAAATTGAAATAAAAATAATCAATTAAAATGGACATTAGAGCCGGGCATGGTGGTACACGCTTGTAATTCCAGTATTTGGGAGACTGAGACAGGAGGATTGCAGGTTCACAGCAAGCCTCAGCTACTCAGTGAGGCCCTCTGCAACTTAGTAAGACCCAGTTCCAAAATAAAGAATAAAAAATAGGGCTAGGGGTGTAGATCAGAAGTAGAATGCCTGTGGTTCAATCCCCAGTACTGCAAAAAGAAAAAAAATGATCATTAGACATAAATAGACATTTTCCAACTATAGCATACAAGTAGCCAACAGGTATATAAATAATGCTCAACATGCCTAATTACTAGGGAGACACAAATCAAAACCACAATGAGATATGACCTCGCTCCAATTAAAAAGACATTATCAAAAAGACAAAAAGTAAGTGCTGATGAGGATTTGGAAACTCTAACACACTGTAAATTAGTATAGTCATTATGTAAAGTAGTGTAAAGTTCCTAAAAAATTGAAAATTGTCTATTGAATAATCCAACTGCACTTGCTCTAAACCGGAACCTCAAGTCTGAGCTGTTATCTCCTCCCTTCTTGTCCAAAGCTGTCTTGCGCCTTCTCCCCAGTTCCCTGGCTATGTTCATCTTGCTTGAGGCTGAGCTGCTTCTATTCTGCTGAGTTTGTCTGATATTGATAGCTTACCTGTTACCACCTGTCTGAATTTCCTCCCACTGCCCATCATGACTCAGACCATCCCACAGCCTCAGGGACGCTGAGCTCACTGTCTGACACAGCCCCCACTTTCTCTGAAGGAATGCATGATTCAAGACTCATCTGTCTAAGGACAGAGGCTCATGCCAGGAACCCCACTTCAGGCAGCAAACTCAAGGTATGTTCACTTCCAATTACACTGTTTAGTGAGTGTGATTTGGAATTTAATTACGTATTACTAGTCACATTCTGAAAAATAAAAGCATTTGTGCAAGAATATTTCAGGGGATTTTAGTATTCTCTCCATCCGTCAGTCAGAAAACAGTCCTGTAATTATCATCAACATGATATTTAATATAAGAAAAAGAAAATAACATTAAAATTGAGGATATTTAAGGATGTAGGATATGTATGATATTCTTAGTAAAACGTAAAGTGAGATGGGAAAGAAGGATAAGGAATACCTCTCATTTGTAAATGGCTAATACATATTCTAAAGTTGTATGAAATAGATTCAAACTACATGAATCAGTTCAGTCAACTCACTCATATCTGCTTTAGCTATGATATATTTAAAAAATGAATTAAAAATTCACATACATTTTGGCCCTCTGTTACTCAGTAGACCTCATACATGATCATCCCCTCCTTCTCTCCCTGCCTCTTTTTTCTTTCTCTTTCTTCTTATCCCTCCTCTTCCTCTTTCTTTTTCACTGGTGGCTTTTTCTTTTCTTTTCCTTTTTTTTTTTTGCGGTACCGGGGATTGAACGCAGAGGCATTCTACCTCCGCGCTATGCCCCTGGCCCTATTTTTTATGCTTTATTTTGAAACCGGGTCTCACGAGGTTGCGGAGGGCCTCACTAAGGAGAGAGAGAGAGAGAGAGAGAGAGAGAGACAGAGCAAGAGCTGAGGCTGGCCGCGAACCCGGATCCTCCAGTCTCCGCCTCCCAAAGTACTGGGATTACAAGCGTGCGCCACCATACCTGGCTGGCTTTTTCTTTTCTATAAAGGTCAAAAGACATGCAACATTTTCATGAGCTGAGAGGCACAGCTAACAAAGAAAACCTTTCCCCTACTCCCATCCCCTTATCTGAGTGAGGAAATTGTTTTGACATGAGCAGTAGTGGATGGCATTATCAAAAACAGCTGCGATTTAGTTTTAATATGAGTTCGGTTGGTGTGGTTCTCTGTCATGTCACTTTCAAGAGCCCACACGTATCACATCTCCTGTCCCAAAGAGTTTAGTCCACTGGGACATCTCCTTCTCTCCTTCCATTGGCATTGATTCTTGCAGTCACCTTGAATTTGAACTAGCAATCAGGCACTTCTGCTTCAGGTTCCTCATCAAACGCTAAGATTTTATGATCCTGCAGTCTTCCCAAAGGTTAATAAAGCTGAATCCATTGTTCCTTTCCTGGATAATGCATGGACCTGAACCAGCAGCATTCCCACCCCAGGTGCATCCTCTGCGTCCTGTGAGCTATGCACAAGAAGAAGGTACAGCCCCAGGACTGGCTAGCTGAGAGTGTCAACATGTCTCGGTTGTCTTTGACTTGGTTTTGAAAACACTGGACTAAAGCTACCAGAAGGCAAAAGTAGAGACAGCCAGACTTGGTTTTCTCAATCCATCTTAACTTATTCTTAGTCCCTGAATCATTTCATTTAGTTGTTTTCCTGGCCATTGCAGGGCAACTGGAGAAGACTGGTCCTGTATTACTCTCCAATGCATCTATAGGACTTTGTGGTCTAGGTTTCTGTACACTGCTTTTCTGGGCATTTGCTTGAATTACCTCTTTGTGGCCTGAGATGGACACACCTAAACCACTTGTTTCTTTACAGTAAAGGTGCTGGCTTCCTTTCAGCAGAGATCTTTGTGAGTCTGGGGCATGCTGTGCAAACTCACGCCTTTGGTCCCATGGAAGAGGACAGTCCTCAGCTTCCCCAGGGACCAACAGGGCTGGCTTAGAAAGCACCACCACCCCAACTCTTGGATGGGTAAACAAAGGTCATAGAGAGAGGAAAGCCCAGCCCTGTGGGGTGACCAGCACCCTCATTCTCAAAGACCTCACAAGAGCCACAAAACCCTTCTTTGCTATAATTGCAAGGCTTCAATCTTTCTGTGTGATCCCACCCTGTCTCCTTTTTTTCATAAAATTCTATCTGTACAAAATGCTTTCTTTGGTTTTAAAAGAAAATCTCTTTGCTCTCTGCTGAAAACCACATAAAATAGCTATAAGAATATTTGAGGTGATGTGATCCCCCCCACAATGCTTTACTAATAGTGTGATCCTGAATAAGTCAAGCATTCACTGTGACCATAATTTACCCCCTTAAATTTGTATAGAAATAACAGCTTCATCTACTTTTAAGTCACTTCTAAAAATCAGAATGAGATTTAAGGAGAGGTGATACCTACCTTCCTGAAACTCATGGCGAAAGTAAGAGGACAGAAACACTGCTGCTGACTAGACTGCACTCTTCTAAGTGCTATGCTAGTTACACGCTTTCCTTACACCGAGTTAATTTCAGTTTTGCCAGATCTGCTTTCTTAAAATTCTCTACTTGACCCACACCTCTCTCCATACTCCATTGCTGTCACTAGTTCTCCTGCCCTCCAAATCTAGAACATTCCCAACTGGTCTCCCTGCTTGTCCTGAGGATGTTCTGCTACAGAGTAATCCTGATTTAAAATGCAAATGATATTTTATTGTTTATCTCCCTAAAATCCCCCCAGTTTCCCACTTCCCTTAAAAAGCATCTGAATTTCCTCACATGGTTTAAGAGTGTGTTTGCAACTGGGACTCTGCTGCCCTCTCCAGTTCTGTCCAAATCCTCCCTGACCAAGGCCATTTGAAACAGCACAGGAGAAGGAGTTCTTGCAGGTGGAACGAAGGGCCTTGGGGAAGCTGCAGAAACATAACACCGGTGTCTACAGATCTGCTAGAGAGGCCTCTGAATGACTGGAGGGCATGGATACAGGCAAGAAGAGAAAGAAAGGGAGAACAGACAATCAGTCCAGAGAGTGAAAGGCTTGGATTTGTCTCAACAAAGAGAATGGACTTCCCTGGCAGCTGTCAGGGGTCCTCACCCACGTTCTGCTAGAACAATGCTAAGGCTGGAACTGAATTTTGAATGTGCTTCTAGTGGTCACAGAGCACACACAGGAGGCGGAGGTTTGGGTCCACAAGAGTCACCATTTAATAAAACTCAGTGAGAGCAATTAGAGGGCACAAAAAGCAACAGCGTTGAAGACAGAAAGTAAAAGGCTCCAGAAATATTTCGAAAAATGTGGGCAATTAGGAGGAGGGGAACACCAACCATGACATCAAGGTTACAATTTTGTGAGATTAGATAGATTAGGATGCCAGTGATTAAAGTGAGCTGAGGGATTTTTAAGAGATCAGAGAACTTTTTTTCTTTTATTCCAGAAAGCATTCTGAAAACTGTAAACATGCTGTATAAGATACCATCATCATTATTATCAAGCAGTGCTATGTTAATAGCCCTCTGGGTCTGGAGCATGAAATATGGGCCATTTCTCGTACTTGAAAGAAACTACATCTTGACTATTCCAGAAGGATGTTACCTCTCCTGCTTTAAGACCCTCCAGGGATGAACTACCATAACAACCCTGAGAAAGGCCTCCTTCCTAGCAGCTCAGCATCCTTCCAGATGTCTTATCCCTGGCACCATCCCCCTGATATGTCACAGAGTCCTTTTGGGCAATTTCCAAAGGGACTTGTGACATTCTGGTATAACAGAATCATGATTCTTGCAGTTCTTTAAAATTCAAATGCAGACCAAAAAAAAAAAAAAAGCTAGACTGCCGTTTGATTGCAAAAAACAGAGAGAGAGAGAAGTCCATCCTAGCATTTCAATAATATCTGTTTTCACTGGAAACCTGAGTTGACTTTAATCATTTACACTGCAGTCTGTGCAAGTATCTCAGAAACCTGCAAGTGCTATGAACGCTGTCAAACAAGCACGATGCCTTTTCAGACACTTCCCCAAGACACATATTAAAGACCATGTTGTCTCCATATCTATCTTGTTCTGTCTTGTCTGTCTGTTTCTTTTGCATGTGCGCATGCACACACACAAACACGCATACACATGCACACGAGTTTATTTATTTGTTTGTTTTGGTATTGGAGAATGAACCTGGGGACAGTCTACTTCTGAGCTACATCCCAGCTCCTTTTATTTTTTATTTATTTTGAAACACAGTCTTGCTAAATTGTTGAGGCAGGCCTCAAACCCACCATCCTCCTGTCTCAGCCTTCCAAGTACTGGGATTACAGATGTGTGCCTCCATGCCCAGCTCACAAATTATCTTTAATTATTACATTTCTTTCATTGTAGATGGGATAAATACTTTAATTAATATTGTACTGTTCATGATAAAATGTTTTATCCATTAGAAAGATACTCAGTTGTAAAGGATTAGTTCAATCAATACTCATAAACTACACATTTTAAAAGGTATAATTGGGAAATGCAAATTCACCTAGAAGGGAGAAGAGGCCACTGTGGCTTTGTCCCTTTCTGAGATGTTAGAATGCAGAATAGCACCGTTAGACAAGCTTTAAGAAAAAACACCTACTATGTGCCATTCATATCAGTTACTCTCAAACTTCTATTTCAGTTGTATCTAATGTTTTGTACTGGCATTAGAACATGGAACACCTTTTTTATTTTAAATATTTTTAAAAAGGATTTAAATTTAGAAAAAACTGCTTTTTCACTTTAAAAATCATCCTTCCTTATATCTCACTTTCATGCTTAAATGGTCATCCAGTTTGACATTCCCTTTATTGAGAATAACAAGTCTCAATAGCACTTCTATTATCCAGTCCACTGTGAGCAGATAACACATTAAGTTGAAGGCAGATTATTTCATTTTTATCTTTTCTGGAACACCAGGGGAAAGGCTCAGACACTGTCACATTCCATTTGCAGGTAAACCTGTATTCATCTCAGGTTAACTGGTTACCACGACTCCCTTTCACCTCATGTTTCCATATTTTTTCTTATAGAGCAGTGTCTACTTTTATTCCAGAATGAGTCGTTTGTGGCTATTTGACTTTTTATGGCTCATGGATTCTTAATGAATACCCAAGTTGTATTTGCATTACCCAGTATACAATCTTTTCTAAGTAGAAAACTTTCCTTTTACATGTGCAGTTAGATGCCTTTGTTCTTAGCAGAAAATGTCTTCTTGGCTTATTCATGAAGAAATGAATGATGGAGGTGTCTGCAAACATTTATACTTGGTATTTTTATTCAGCTTGTGTGTGTGTGTGTGTGTGTGTGTGTGTGTGTGTGTGTGTGGTGCTGGGGATTGAACCCAGGGGCATTCTACCTCTGAGCTTTACCCCCAGCCCTATTTTATTTATTTATTTATTTTATTTTGGAATACAGTGTCACTAAATTGCTGAGGCTTGTGGCCTGGAACCTGTGATCCTCCTGTCACAGCTTCCCAATTGCTTGGATTATAGGCATGTGCTATCACGTCCAGCTTTATTCTCTTAATCAAGTTTTTTATTACTCTACGAGTTAGAATAAAGTATGGTGGAATAAAAATTCCTTGTGTGTCTGCATGTCTGTTCTACACATGTTTTATTTTGTTCATGCAAAGACTATGTGAATATAGTTCTTTACAAATAAATTTTGCAATATAGTCCTTTACAATTTTTCAAAAGTTTGAAAATTTTATCAGAGATACACTATTCTATAAATAAGGTAATATTGTGGAAATACCTGTTTACATAAAACATTTTACAATGAGACACAGGAATCACTGAAAGGGATGAAATCATCACACATATTTTTAAATCTTCACAAGATTTAAGCAGTGGGGTATCACAGGATACATTAAAAGAAATAAGATATGGAAAGGATAATAATAGCCAATAACTAAAAGATAGAAAGGAAAAGTAAGCCACCATATCATAAAGTTATACTATTAGTTATATATTTCAGATGACATCCATTGGTCAAATACTAGCACTTTTGAGGGCAGAGGTATATATTATACAATAACAGAAGTATATTTTTATAATATGATACAGTCCTTTACTTCTAAAAGAGAGTATCCACAGAATTTATTTACCTACAAATAAACTTCTACTATCTTTACCTAATTATAGTTTTAAATTCATGAATAACCATATACAGAGAAGCCTGAGTGTGGGTATTTTGGAATATCTTCTCAGTCAGTCTAACTAATTCCCTGAAATTATAACACTTTAAACTCTAGCAAGATACTTTGATGAAGTATCTGTAGTATCACTTTGATGAAGGAGCTAGAAGTTTTTTGGTGTGTGTGTGTGTGTGTGTGTGTGTGTGTGTGTACTGGACAAAATGGACATTTAAGCTGTACAATTACTTCTTGTGTTTGGATTTTTTCAGCTTTATTGTGTACAGTTGACAAATAGATTTTGTATATATTTGAGATTTACAGCATGATGTTTTCACATATGTATATATGTTTTTTTTAATTTAGAATTGCTTTGATGGCTATTTTTACACTGTTCTGAGATTATGTTTGCAACTTCCATGCAGTAGGAAGAAGGTTTCTTAGGTCAATGACTCAATCCCCATCACTTTTCTATTTTCTCTGTATGGTTTTCTGTGATGCAAATGGCTGTAGGAGGGAGGTATTGGGATATTCCATTGCTTCCCAAGTCTCGAGAGAAAAAGAAACACCAGCATGGCTTGACTCTTTATTCTTTCTCGTTTATCCTATTCAGAGCATAACAGATTCAAATCTGAATCATAAGTACTTACCTTGCACTAAACAGATCAATCTTTTCCATTAGATCTGTCACATGAGATGTGAACTCAACTGTAATTGATTTCAAAGTCATGTGGCACAACAGCCACTATAGTATTTTTCCTATGATAGTCTCAATCAATACACCTAGCAGCTTAACAAAAATAATTACATCAACATATCTGCTTTCCTGACACCATTTTGTTCTTAGGTGTTAGAAACAGTCTGGTATTAGAAGAAATCCAATAAGTTAGAAACAGGAAGACTAAAATTCCAGGTAACTAAGTGCTTGCACCTCCTGGGCTCCAGTGATACTGACTCCTTCATTTTCTCAATCTTTTCACAGCTCACAGCACAGTCCATCAGTCTTGCAAGCAGTTCTAATAGTTCCTGGATTTGGAGTTTGATGCAGGCTTTGTATGAGCAGATGCTTATATAAAAGCTAAAATAGGTGGGTATTAAAAGGATTAAGTGATTCAGTAGAGTATCTCAGCCAGCCATAATTCAAGACACAATAGTTCAAATCTTTCATTGCTGTTTTCTTTGATAAAATGTAGGTTTTAACCTTTTGGGAAGTCTTTTTCTACAGTGTCAGCAGCAACTCCAGACCTGTCAACTCAACAATACTTTACAACTAATGCCTTTCACGATGTCTGGGGTAGAGAAAGGAATTGCAATAATACCGCCTAGGATTCTGTGAGATTGGAAATGTAGTGGCATACATTGGCTAGTTACTTTGTGTATGAAAATAGGTGAGTTGACAATGACACGAGGGAGAAAAAAAATATACCTGCAGCAGAAAAGCAAGTCACTAGAAAGAATAAAATTATTCTACCAAGGAGATGTCAAAGACAAATGCATGCTATGTCTGAATTAAAATTACAAACTATTAATGTGCCATTTTACTGCTTATCTTGAGAGCTTCTAAAGACAAACTTTTGTTTGCATCAAAAGAGCAAATATTAATTTAGTCGTTAAAAGGATGAGCATTGATGTTTCTCTTGATACTGGTTATTTATTCATTTATAGGTGCTGATTTCTTCTGTTATCCTCATAGAAGGCGAACATCAATTAACTTCAATTTTGTCTTGTTCCCTATGCAAACTTTGAGTTCTATATTTCTTTTGACCATATAATTTTACTGATTGAAGTAAGGATATTTTTCCACTAAAGCATGTTAGCTCTAGCATTCTTTAATCTTTGGAGTCTAACCATACATCATTCATTCAATAGGCATTTATTGAGTGCCTACTCTTTTTTGATTATTGTATTAGATACAAAAGTGAACAAACAGGATCCCTTCTGAGAAAAGGTATAAATCATTTAGAACTAAAAAATAAGCAAACAAAAAATCTTGACATGAGCAATGATTTGAAAAAAAATATTAGCCTAGCCAGTTAAGTGAAACTAAAATTAGGATCAAAATGCCTAAATTTGATTATTAGTTAATTAGCTCAAATATATTATATGATTTATACATTTCCAGAAGTCATCTATTCTGTAAGTACACACCCTATACAATGCCTATATTTCAAAATGACATATACATCTATTGGGATCAAAATCAATTATTTTTTAAAATGCAAATTTTTGTAGAGGAACAACAGAAAAATACCGATTGTCATTTGCCCCTTAATTGTATAATCTTAAAGATTATTTAATTATTGTCAACTGAAATGAGAACGTGGCTTTTAATGAGGAGAAACAAAGTATAGCATTGCTGGGAGATTCCACCTAGTGAGAACACTGAGGGCAAGTTAGGACAAAAACACATTTAGGACAAAATGGGGAGCTACAATTCCATAGAGAAACTTTTCCTGTCCTTACATGACATCTCACAAGTCAATGTTACACTAAGTTAAAACTGGATTTATTGTTAGATTTGATTCAAGAGTTATAATAATAAAAACAGCATGGGATTGGCACAAAATAGACACATAGACCAAAGGAACAGAAACAAATCCACACATTTATAGCCAATCAATTTTCTATAAAAGTGACAAAAACATACATTGGAGAAAAGACACCCTTTTCAACAAATGGTATTGGGAATACTGGTTATCCATTTGTAGAAAAATGAAATTTAATCCTTACCTCTCACCTTGCACAAGAGTCAACTCAAGATGGATCAAAGACCTGGAAATAACTCAAGATGGATCAAAGACCTGGAAATAACTCAAGATGGATCAAAGACCTGGACTTTAGACCAGAGACTTTGAAATTACTAGAGGTGGGCATAGGTCCAACACTTCAACATATAGGCACAGGGAGAAACTTCCTCAATAAGACCCCCAAAACCTAGGAAATTAAATCAAGAATTAATAAATGAGCCGGGCGTGGTGGCACACACTTGTAATCCCAGTACTTTGGGAGGCGGAGACCAGAGGATCCGGGATCGAGGCCAGCCTCAGCTCTCTCTCTCTCTCTCCTTAGTGAGGCCCTCCGCAACTTCGTGAGACCCGGTTTTAAAATAAAGTATAAAAAATAGGGCCGGGGGCGTAGCGCGGAGGTAGAACGCCCCTGCGTTCAATCCCCGGTACCGAAAAAAAAAAGAATTAATAAATGAGAGGGCATTAAACTAAAAAGTTTCTGCTCATCAAAGGAAACCATCAAGAGTCTAAAAAGAAAGCCTATAGAATAGGAGGTCTTGGCCAGCTAACTCCCTGATAGAGGACTAATATCTAGAATATATCTAGAATATCTCCCTGATAGAGGACTAATATCTAGAATGTACTAATATCTATACTAATATCTAGAATATACTTAAAATACTTAATACTAAATAATAAACCAATCAAGAAATGGGAAATTGAACTAAATAGACACTTCACAAAAGAAATACAAATGGCCAATAAATACATGAAATGAAAAATATTCATCATCATTAGCAATCAGGGAGATGCAAATCAAAACTACACAGAGATTTCATCTAACTCCAATAAGAAAGGCAATCATCAAGAAGACAAACAACAATAAATGATGGTGAGGATGTGGGGAAATAGGAACTCTTCTACACTGTTGGTGGGATTGCAAATTAGTACAGTTGCTATGGAGATCAATGTGGAGATTTCTCAGAAAATTGAAAATGGATCCACCATATGATCCAGCTATATCACTCCTTGGTATTTTTTCAAAAGGACTGCAATCAGAATATTATAGTAATATATGCATATCCATGTTTATAACAGCACGATTCACAATATACAAATTATGGAACCAACCTATGTGTCCATCAATAGATGAATATATTACGTGATAAAAACAGCATGGTATTGGCACAAAAAGAGACACATAGACCAATGGAACAGAATAGAAGATACAGAAACAAATCCACACACTTATAGCCAACTGATTTTCAAAAGAGGTGCCAGATACATACCTGGGAGAAAAGATAGCTTGTTCAACAAATGGTGTTGGGAAAACTGGATATCCATTTGTAGAAAAATGGAACTAAATCCTTACCTCTCACCCTGCACAATAGTCAACTTGAGATGGACCAAAGACATGGAAGTTAGACCAGAGACTGTGAAGCTACTAGAGAAGTGCATAGGTTCAACACTCCAACATATAGGCACAGTTAAAAACTTCCTCAACAAGACCCCAAAGCTCAGGAAATTAAAACAAGAATTAATAAGTGGGATGGCATTAAACTAAAAAGTTTCTGCACATCAAAGGAAGCCATCAAGAATCTAAAGAGAAATCCTACAGAATGGGAGAAGATCTTTGCCAGCTATCCCTCTGACAGAGGACGAATATCTAAAATATACAAAGAACTTAAAAGACTTTACACTAAAAAATCCACAAATAACCAATCAAGAAATGGGCAACTGAATTGAATAGACACTTCACAAAAGAAGAGATACAAATGGCTAATAGATACATGAAGAAATGTTCAACATCATTAGCAATCAGGGAGATGCAAATCAAAACTATTCTGAGATTCCCTAACCCCAATCAGAATGGCAATCATCAAAAAGTCAAATAACAATAAATGTTGGCGAGGATGTGGCGAAATAGGAACTCTTCTACACTATTGGTGGGAGTGGAAACTAGTCCAGCCACTATGGAGATCAGTGTGAGGATTCCTTAGAAAACTGGGAATGGATCCACCATATGATCTGGTTATACCACTCATGGGTATCTTTCCAAAGGGGTTGAAACCATAGAATTACAGTAATATATGCATACCCATGTTCATAGTAGCACAATTCACAAATAGCCAAATTATAGAAACAACCTAGGTGTCCATCAACAGAAAAATGGAAATACATACAATGGAATTCTACTCAGCAATAAAGAAGAACAAAATTATGTCATTTGCAAGAAAATAGAAGTATCAAGAAAATAGAAGAACGTTATGTTAAGTGAGATCAGCCAATCATGGAAAGTGAAGGGTCATATGTTTTCTCTAATATGCGCAAGCTAGGGAGTAATTGGGATACCAGAGGGACTCCAGATAATGGAGGAGAAACAGTGGAGCCAGGGAGGTGGTCTAAGGGAAGGGGAGGGGGAAGAATGAGGTTCATTAATGGAATTACTACCATCGACTATGTGTACATATGTGAATATACCAACGTCAATCTCAGTATTCTGTAGTGGGAAGGGGGGAAATGGGGAGGTGGGGGGACACCTAGTGCTGTGTGCATGTATGTCACTGTCAATTGATTTACATTATGATGTGAGACTATAATGCACAAACAAAAGCACATTAAAAATAAAAAAATTAAAAGGCACTTTTATTTAACCAGAAAAACAAAACAAAACAACAAACAAAATTATACACAGTGGAATTCTCAGCAATAAAAAACAAAATTTTATCATTTGCAGGAAAATGGATGAACCTGGAGAATATTTTGTTAAGTGAGATAAGCGAGTCACAGAAAGGAAAAAGTCATATGTTTTCTCTCATATGTGGAAGCTAGGGACTTCAGGTAAGGGAGGAGAAACTCCAGTGGCGCCAGGGAGGTGGTCCAGGGAAAGGGGCGGGGAGAATCAATGAAGGAATCACTTCTATTGACTTTATGTACATATGTGAGAATACCAATGTTAATCTCAACACCCTGTATGGGGAAAGGGGGGAGTGGGGGATAGAAGAGGGAAAGCTCACCAAGTGCTGTGTGCATGGATGTCACTATCACTATGAACTACATTATGATGTGAGACTATAACGCACCAATAAAAGTATTTTAAAAAGATTTGATTCAAGAATAACACATGGATTGAGTTTAGATATTTTCTTCTATGTGAAACAAGTGATATAAAGGAATATACATAGAGAGTTGATGGGGGGTTAAGAGAAGAGAAACATTTCTACCAGATAATCAGCATATTTTCATTGCCCAATAAGAAAAAGAGTATGGTGGGTACAGGACAACATAGGGCAGCAAATGAAAGGGAATATGGAACCTATTTTCAAATAATGTTTTTCCTCATAATAATGACTTCCTTGTTTTGGTTAGAGACCTCACTTTTTTCTCCTCTTTCTCTTGATTCCTCCTTTTTTTTCCTGCACTATTTATCTCATCTCCTTTGGCACCATCATCATCCACTCCTCCTCTTCCTCCTTCCTCATCTCATATATTTCATTTTCTTCATTGCCATTAACTAGTTAAGGGATGATAATCTAGGAACTCTTCAAATGCACAGTTCCTACCCCCACATCACTGACTAGTTGATTAAAGATATGTTGTTTCTTTTATAAATTTGGTTTTTATGGAATACTTTAATGATATATAAAATTCATTTTAAAAATATCTTAATTTTAGGAAGTTTTAGGTTCAGAATTCTTATTTTTTTTCAATAGCAATTTTAAGCTGGGCACAATGGCATATGCCTGTAATCCCAGGAATGGTGAGGCTGAAACAGGAGGATTGCAGATTTGAGGCCAGCCTCAGCAACTTGGCAAGACCCTCAGCAACTTAGCAAGACCCTGTTTGAAAATAAAAGGTATAAAGGGCTGGGGTGTCAGCTTAGAGGTTCAATCCCCAGTACCAAAAATAAATAAAAAATGTTCTTTTCCAAAAGGATTTTTCTTAGTACTTATTTATCTGATACATTAAGACGAACATCCTTGAAGAATATTAACAGGAAATCTATCCCTAGAAGAATTATGAAGTTTATAGGTAAACAATTGTCATTGCCACTGACTTTTTAAGATGAAGAATTTTGAACTTCTGGTATTACTGTCTTCATGGTACATTTAGCTAAGAAATTAGATGAAACTTATAATACTTCTTATATACTTAGACAATTTTCAAATTCCTCTGTTATGTCTAAGAATAATCTTTTAGCATTAGAAATCATTTATGAAATTGCTCAGTTATTTTGGTCTCAAAATTTAAGACACATTTTCAAACTAGGTGCTTGCTTCTCATTTAGAAATTCTAGTTCATATTTAATTCTAATCTCTCAGGATATTCTCTCACAAAAACCATTTTATTTATTTTGAATGACAATTTGTAGACTTTCTTTCAACTTTTTTTACAAGTGGCAGGGTCTGTTTTTATGATAATTATGTCCATTATAGCATAAATTATTGAAAAAGCCCTAAATTCAGCAGAAGATTAATCTATGTTATATTCTCTCTTTTTTTTTCAGTGACAAGATTAGTATTTAGTGCATACTTTTTCTAATAGACATGGGGAGCAGGTATTATTGACACAATGAATACTCCATAATGGATAAAGATTGTGAAAAATTAAATCACTTATTCTAGGTCAGTTTGGTTTTGTTATTCCCATAATTATCTTAATTATGTATGATAGAAACGAATGTTTTATCTAAAGAAGTTTATAGAATATAATATACTATTTAAAGAATATCTTTATCTTATAAGAGAATATGTTACAGGTTCAGACTTACTTAAAAGTTTTGTATACTGTCCGCAGTTTTCTAATGGGAAGTGAAGGGTTGACATATTCAAGGGCACTGAATAACTAACTTCTCTTTGCCTCATTTCTTTTTTCAGTGGTATTTTCCAGTTTTCTTTCGTGTTCAGAGCTATAATTTATATTTCATGTTATTTAAATTACCTGACTGAAGGACAGTTGAGAATGAGATTAAAAATATTTCAATTTTGGTCAATAATATGTATTGAGTACCCATAGTGTACAGTGAATATATGTCTATTATACAAAATTGAAGAAATAACAGAATCATAGCTCCATCTCCTCAAGAAGCACAAGTTTTATCAGTTCATCTGAATCTGGCATTAAAAAGAGATATATTTTTAATAATTCCCATGAAAAAAGTTATTAATATAACTACATACTTATATACATAATAAAAGTTCATTTTTTACAGGGATTTCATGATGAGTTAAAATGAGTTATTTTGCAGAGAGGGGATAATTTTTAATAATTATTTGCTCAAGGTATTTTTAACCTATTAACCTTTATTTAATCCAAGGATCATTTACAGTTACTGATTGAGATATAAGAATATTGATAGTTTATTTAAAAAAAACTTTATGCTGTCGTATATTTACACTGAAGGAGTTTGAATTTGCTACCCTTAATTTAATTCATTTGTTAATTTAAAGCCTACTATGTACAATGATGGTATAAAAGATTTCTCTTATCTTCATATGGAGTTTATAGTTCATAAGGAATAGATAGTAAAGAAATAATTACATATCTAAATTGAGGTGATGTTAAATTCCTCAAAGGAAATTATATATGCAATTAGAAGCTTAACAATAGGATTGTATATGTATATGCAATAAGAAGCTTAACAGTAGGATTGTGTGTGGTGTGTGTGTGTGTGTGTGTGTGTGTGTGTGTGTGTATGTGTGTGTGTGTACTGAACCCAGGGTAGTTCTACCTCTGAGATATGTCCCATCCCTTTTTGAATTTTTGTTTTAAAACAGGGTCTCTCCAGGTTGATGAAAGTCTAAGTTGCTGAGGCTGGTCTCAAACCTGGAATCCTTCTATCTCAGCCTCCCAAGTACTGGGATTACAAGCATGTACCACCATGCCCAGCAACAATAGGATTTAAATAAGTATCACTTATTCTAACACTTGAAGAAATAGTGAATTAGGTGAATGTATTTCTTTTTTTTTTTGTGGTACCAGGGATTGAACACAGGGGCGTTCTACCTCCGAAGCTACACCCCCGGTCCTATTTTTTTATACTTTATTTTGAAACCGGGTTTCACGAAGTTGCGGAGGGCCTCACTAGGTAGAGAGAGAGAGAGAGATAGGAAGAGAGAGAAAGAGAGAGAGAGAGAGAGAGAGAGAGAGAGATGGAGAGAGAGCTGAGGCTGTCCGCGAACCCGGATCCTCTGGTCTCCGCCTCCCAAAGTACTGGGATTACAAGGGTGCGTCACGGTGCCCGGCTGGTGAATGTATTTCTAAGCAGTGACCATTTCCTCATAAGGAAAATGAGTCTAGAGGGGTCAACACTACTAACAGGTTAACAGAAGAAGAAAATTCTGGTCTTCAGCTTTCAAGATAGAATTCTCATTGTTAAGTGTTTTTATAATCCACTAAATTATCCAGTCCTATAAATGCAGGTTTTACATAAAAACATTTATAGATGTATTAAATATTTCAGAAAAATTAAATAAGAAATAATTTGATTACTTTTTGCTTTTTGGGGGGTAGTCTCTAATTTGTCATAGCCAAAGGCCATGAGAAGGAATGAGAAAATTTATTAAAAAGGTCAATTTATACTTTCTTTTACTTGTTATATTATTTGTTTTGACTATAACATATCTTCATTAAAATGATTATTACCCATTAAAATAATAGTATGTATATTTTTTCTTTTTATATAGTAACATTTGAATTCAGACACAGGGAGTATACGTTTCCACATGCCATAGCCAGAAATATATAAAAGTTGTGCTTTAGTGAGCCTATTATCTGTTATAGTGGAGCAATTGATGAATTTTTTTCAATTTTCCTTTGCAGTAGATTTTGGATATGATTTTTGTTTTTCTTTAAAACAAATGAATAAACCCAAAAAGGATTGGTCTCAAAACATCCATTCTACTTAAGTGTATACAGAGAGTACCCTAAGTGGTTAAAATTATAAACATTGTTATATTTTACAAAGGAAAAGCTGGTGACTGGGGAATATCCTACTCATCTCTGTGTCATTCATGCCAAGGACAATACCTATGTACCCCCCAAGAGACCTTGGTGAAAATAGTGATCAGATTCTGAAATATCCTCTATCTTAAATACTCTTAAAGACACATTTCTAAAAAGGGTCTTGGTAATGTATCAAATTAGACAAACAAACACTTTCATTGATTGACCTAAAGGTATATCAGGCTTTGAAAGGAATTATCCAACATGTGAAAATAGTTATTGAATTATCTCCTTGCCTCAAGTCTCTACTCTGAGTAAAGAACTATCCTTCTAAATAGTTATATTTATTAGAAACAAAATTTTATTTCTGTCCTTGATAATTGTTCTCCAGTTTTAACTTCCTGTTCAGAAATTTAATTTGCATTCCACATTATTTAAGTTATTTGATTGAAAAGCAATCGAGAATGAGGTTAAATGTATTTCAGTTTTGATCAATAATATGTATTGAGTGTCTGCAGTGTATAGTGAATGTATGTATGTGTAATATAAAACCAAAGAAACAAAATAATAGTTCCATCTTATTGAGAATCACAATTTTTATCTGTGCAACCTAATCTGGCTTTTAAAGGAGAGAGAGACTTTTTTATAGATAATAGTACAAAGTGAAGAACATCAATCATTTCTCCTGGCTTAGAAAGACAAATAGCAGTAACAGAGATGGTAAAACAAGGGAAAAGCAGATAGAAAGTAACGAACTTGCTTTGGAATGTGTTGGAGTATTTTGTTTGATCTCAATGTATAGGTGAAGCTTGAAGAATAAAATTGAAAGTCATCAATTGTATGTGGATGTTACAATCAATGGAGAGGAGTTCACCAATTCTCACTTTGGAAAATTTTATTCTCTATATTTCATGTTTGTTCACTGAATAGAATAATCACTGTAGCCTGTCTTTTGGTGTCTAGCCTATTTGACTCCCAGAGAGAAAAATAATCACATTCACCATTTACCAAAAACCTGAGCTTCGGAGCCAGTTTATGGACTTATTCGTTGAAAACCCAGGTACTGTTTTGGCTTGGCCTTTTGAAAATTTTCTTATTCTCTTTAGGGGTGAATGGAAATCATGTTTCTTTTAACCTGATATCAATTATAATTTGCAGGAAATGGTGAAAGATGGATGCAGTGTGGATTTTTCTGGTTTCAGCATCCCTCAGGGTTGTTCTGTACTCTGAACCCCAACAAGGAAAGCGCATGATTGTTGAACTGATATTTCATTTATCTACAACTTGACCTATGCCACAGCTTCATCTCATTGTCCACACGCACCACCATGATTTTTCTCATGGCATATAATCAATATTAAGGGCATTAGTCACAGTCTAACACCTACGCAAAGGTCAAAGTTCTTAAGTTCACCACAAGTTCCGGGGAGACCTCTCGCTGATCAGACTTGAACCCTTGTATTTAAATTGTCCTTTTTAAAAATCTTTAATGTCAAAATAAGTTTTTTAAGAAATACATTTTAAAGGAATTGCTATGGGAATTTCTCTTTTACTGTTCTATAGGCAAAGTGGCTGTTATTTAATCAATTTTGGAATAAGAGATAAATGAATAGGCTGTACAAAATCATCCCATCACTTTGCAAGGTTATACTAATAAAAATAAAGAGCTTCAGCCCACAAATTCTATAATTTGACTGGCGCTAAATTATAAATGCCAATTCTTATCCCACAAATGCAAACTCACGGAGGGAATATCAATGGAAAACAATTACTGGGTGGATTTTTGTGTTCTGGTTCCACAAAATAAAATACATTTAGTGTTTCAAATCAATGCTGGAGGAAATGTCAAGGCAGGAGTACACATTTACTCATTTTGCAAAGATGTCCAAAGCTATTAACTTACTGCACTTTAATTAGAAAAGCAATGCAAAACTATTCTCTCACTCGATTGTAGGAAATTTAAGACATTTGGTATTGGGAAAGAGGCCTGAAATTGTGAAGTCATATAGATCTAAATGTATTTTTAGTATAATGGCAATAGTTACTAAAAATGTGTTTCTATTTTTATAGCCATAGCTTGATTCTTTAAGCATAAACCCTAGGCATACAAAGATAATGGATATTGAAAGAGGAAGATAATTATAGGAAAATTAGGATGCTTAAGTTGCTTCAAAAAATAGCATAATATACATTTTTTAAATGATGTATAAAACCACTTTGTTTTAAACTCAGTTTTAGGATAGGAATTACCAGAGCCACTAAGGTATTTCTTAAAGATTTTTATTAACAGCCTGAAAGTCTTTGTTTATTTAAATTACGGTTTCATCCTTTCCAAATACAATTATTTTAAAAGGAAGCATAGTTCTGGTGTTAAGTTATATTGGAGAATATATGACATACGCCTTAAGCTCAAGACTTGCAGTTACTGTCAGTGCTTAGATTATGACGATAAAGAAAGGGAGTTTGGGTATTCTATTTCTCGTGGTAATCTCCATTTCTTTATGAAAAAAACTGTATTTTCATAAGGAGTCTTATAGATGAGCAACAGTAATAAATGGAAAGCTAAAGAAGGCAACGAGAGAGAAAAGTGAGGAGAAAATCGTTATCTGAGACATTTGACACCTTTGGAAATTCATAAGAAAAATCCTAGATGCCACAGCATAGGAGAGCCACTGCTCAGTCCCTCCAATTTTAAAATTGGCTGAATATATGTCTGTTAAAATGATTTGTTCTGTTCAATTTTTAATGACAAGTTACGGATTACTCTATTTCTCTTTTAAGGAAAAGTCTCATTTTTCTACTTAAAAATGTGGGATGGAACCAAGAGATCTCTAAGTATATTTCTATAGAAAAGAATTGTTGCCTTGAAGAAAAATAAAAATATTTCTGTCAAATTCATTCAAATCCAACAGCTGCTGAATTCAAACTATAGACTGGCCATTGTGTTGGGACAGAAGTGTCACAGAATTCCCTGCCTTTTAAAAACTATGACAAGAATTCTGTGGAATTGCAGGTTTTGACACAAGTTATTCGGCTAATGTAATCCAGGCTGAATTTCTAAGCCTAAATTTCTTTCTTTGCTCTTTTTATTTAATACTTAAAGTTAAATGGAAAGAGCGTGGACTTCCTTTGCATTTCACTCTCCCTCTCTTAGTATCCATTTTCTCATCCAAAAATAAAACACTCACCTATGACACCTTTCATAGGCTCTATCTGCATTTTTTATCTGTATTTGTTTTGAATACAAAAATTAAAATGGTTACAGTAAGAAAGTAGTGGGTACAAAATAAAAAACACTTACATGTAAAGGCTTCCCTCACTATTGTCATGCAATGCAATCCCACTCATTAGAATTTACTTTGACTACCAGGGGGTGTCAACTTTTTTAATGAAATTAGCCTCTGAACAGATAAGAACTGAAGACTCAGTCTACCATGCAGAATTTTTTTATTTTTGCGGTACCAGGGATTGAACTCAGGAGCGTTCTACCTTCGAGCTATACCCCTGGCCCTATTTTTTATCCTTTATTTTGAAACCGGGTCTCACAAAGTTGTGGAGGGCCTCACTAAGTAGCTGAGGCTGGCCGTGAACCCGGATCCTCCTGACTCTGCCTCCCAAGTACTGGGATTACAAGCGTGTGCCACCACGCCCAGCTCAGAATTTTTAAGTTACTAAAATTTATTAGAATCCCTTCAACATCGAAAAAGAAAAGACTAATTATGGTACGTTCTGCAATTTGAATGATGAATTCTTTCCAAAATACATGTTGAAACTTAATTCCCAGTTCCAGAGTATTAAAAGGTATGGCCTTTGGGAAGTGATTGAGTCTTGAGGTCTCTGACCTGATTAATGAGATTAGCATCCTTATAAAAGGGTTCAAGGTGGAAGGGGGAGCTCTCTATCTTCCGTTCTCTCCTGCTATGCGAGGCCACAGCAATTGTCCATTTGCTCACACTGTGAGGATGCAGGCAGGAGGCTCTTAACAGACACAAAATGCCAGTGACCTTGGTTCTGAACTTCTCAGCCTCCATAGTGACAAGAAATAACTTCTTTAGCTCTTCATAAATTAACCAGACTCATGTATTTTTTATAGCAGCACAGATGGACTAAGTACATATCCTAGAATGATTAAAGTGCTGCTATATGGAAATAAGTGCTTATTGTTCAAAATACTATTCTCTATGTGTATGTTGAATATGAAACCCTCCAAAGCAAGTTCCCATTAGCTCCGGGGACATATGTCTGTATCTCAGTTTTATGTAGTTAAATACCTAGCTCTGTTAAAAAAAAAAACTACATTCAAATCTCAATTCATCCACTTACTAATCTCGAGAAATTTGACTCAGCTCTCTGTATCGCAGTTTTCTCATTTATATAATGAATTCATCATGAAACCTCTTTTCATAAAGTTATTGTGTGAAATGAGTTAATACATGTAAAGCAATGGCCTAGAGAAAATACCCATTAAATGTCAACCATTATTTTCTTTACTGAAATGAAATTCATAAAATTAACAATAGATAAATTTTAAAATGAACTATAAAAAGTATCTTTTTTCTGATACAGTAGAATAACTTTCATCTTTAAAATATTTACTAACACAGTAAAACATTTAAAATGTGTGTATGAACAGAATCTAAAGTATATTTTCTCACTTTTTAGGACATTCACACAGCTTTAGTAACAAGGCAGAAAATGGAATATTTTCCCTGGAGTCTTTTACTACAGGATTTTGATACATTTGCTTTAATTATTTAAATAAAAGTTATACGTAAAAGTATATCTAATGCATGAATAATAAGTCCATTTATGGACTTAGCATTCTATATCCTTTTGATATGAAAAGGTTATTATAATATTTTACTTTTTCTCACTAGTATAGTTTTATCAGAATCTCACCTGAGACTGCATCAGGCAGCTGTCCTACTTACTATTTCATGTGACCGATAATAAACTAAGCCAATAACATAATGACAGAGAATCAATCTATAATTGTAGACAATATGGACATAATTTTGTGTCCTTGAGCACCAACAGTCATTTTTAAAGATAAGGGATTATTTAGTACTTAAAACTGACCAACAGTTGTAACTGCATATGAAGATAAAAATGGTGTTCTGTGTTGTCAACATCCAATCATCCTTTATGTCTTATAAATCTTTGTATACATAAATATAAAAAAATTATTCTGATCGCAAAACTAAAAAGTTTAAGCTCCAGTTGTTTAAATCTGGTGGCACTCAAAACATAAAGACCAACACCATTTTCAATTTTATTCCTCAATAGGATTGTTTTATGTACACAGGGACAGAGGGAATCCAGGCACCTGACTGAAATCCAAGGCATGCTGTTTTCAAGCTATGTGAACTGCTTGCAAATTACTTGACCATTCTATCAGTTTTTTCCTAATTTATAAAATAAGGATAATCATAATACCTTTTGGAGAAAATTTCAAAGTAAATTACTTGATCACTCTAGCAGGGTTTTTTTGTTTAATTTATGTAATAAGGATAATCATAATACCTTTTGGAGAAAGATGCATATTAAATGTTTCAAGTGTTAGAACATACAAAGCACTTGGGTTATATTTACATGTGTATGTTTCCTTAAAAATGATATTTTGTTATTGTTTTTGTCCCATATATGATGTTTGACTTAAATGCTGATGATTTTAGACCTCAGTTTATTGCACCCTGAGTTGATATGCCATGTCAATGGCCAATATCCAACAATGTCCATATGATTAATGACCTCTCCAGTCTATCAGTGATTGGTACTCATGACACTGAATGAAGCAAAGACTGACTTTGCTTCTGAGGTTTAAGTTTTATCTTTGCCAACAACCTTTGTTTCATAAGACTTGATTTTATAAAGAACATCCCTTGGCAGTTGGTGAATGTGCTGGAAAACTTCATTGAATACTTTGGTGAAAGAAGGTTTTGTTGGTGTGGAAAGATGGGCACTAACTATTGAAATGCATAAGAATCAGAACGTTTTTCAAAGAAGATAAGGTTTCCAAACGGCATTAAAATCACTAAAATGAAACTCAAAAGTCTGGAATTTTTATGCCAGCTCAATCACTTGCCTGTTAAGTAATTTAAGTTTTCTGAGCCTCACTACTTGTGGGCTCACCATAAGTAATCCATGGAAAATGTGGGTCTAGAGCTCAGGAATTACATGAGAGTAATATTTCTACTGTTTGTGCATCCATTTTCCACATAACAAGAAGAACAATATATTAAAATATAACATGTCACCATGTCACTTAAAACTTAAAAACTAAACACTTTAAAATAATTCCACATTTTTGTCTGAAATGAAAATCCCTCTGGTAGTATACAAGGCCTGTGTGGCCAGGCCCGTCCCACTTCCTTTCAACTAACTATATAGTATTTCTGTCAGTTGATCTAACTTAAGGGGAATCAAGCTTTTTTTTTTTAATCCCAAGACATGCTGAGGTCTATCACATTTCCTAATTTATATTTATATTGAGAAATAAGTAATTCATATTTACTTATTTCATTTTTTAGTCCTTCACTCCCTTTGGGCTGGGGCAATGTAAGTTTGGTTTATTACAAGTTTGGTTATTATTCTTAGGTCCAAGATCAATGCCTAGTAAATGATAGGTGTATAGTATATAATAATTGTAAACAAATTAAGTCATCTCCTATAATAATTCTTATCAACTTTTAGTAAGTTAGTATATCATAATGTTTTTGGTATAAGATCAGGCCTCTCTCCCAAGCTTGATATTTGATTATCTGAATATCTATGAAACTCTTCACCTAAGAGTCCCACAGGAACCTTAAATTTAACATTTCCAATCAAATTTATAGTCAATTATTTATGCTTTTCTCTTACTCCTATATTAATTTCATTTGATGTTCCATCAAAACAGTCAATCAAGGAGACCTAATGACCACTTTTGACCTGTTTCTCTCACCACTCCTACTGAAAAAAATCTTACTTGTATATTTGACTATAACACTGAACTAAATAAAAATATTTAATGGATTTCCAGGAGAATCAAAGTGAAAAAAGTTGAGAAATATTCTTTGAATAAGGAAAAATTAAGCAAATCCGAAGTAACTAAATTTATCTGCCTAGTTTATGTTTGTAGAAGGTAGCCAATGAGGTGGAGAAAGTTAAGTATGGAAGCTGTAATGAAAAAATAATCATGTCCATTAAAATGTGACATGTTAGTCCAGGACCAGAAAACAGACTCTAGAGGGAACAGAAGTAATTGATATTTGCAGAACATTACTTTGTGCTAAGTGTTTTAAACATAGTACCTTACTTTTCATTAAACTACTTACCTATATTCTCATATAATTTTTCAATAAACTACTTATCTTTATTCTCCATGAGTGAAGAAACTGTCATGATCGTACACTGAGATTCTAGTACATTGATGAAACTTGCAAGGTTTCAACAATATTTGTGGAAGAAATGAGTAAATTCCTATTGATAAGAAAAACAGAACATTCAAGAGGCTATGTAGTTTACCTATGTTTTTGTGGCAATTAAGTGTTGGAGAACAATTTCTCTCATTTCAAAGCCTTGCTTACCACTAGCATTGTGATACCTCCTTCAGAATGAAATGCATTCTCAGTGCAAAAATTCCCAGGACTCCTCCAGTTTCTACAAAGAATGTAAGTTGCAATAAATCAATTAATTGGTTAATTTAGGACTAAAGAAATAAAACTAGATTAATACTTCTAAACTTTGCAAACATTGATAGAAGAGGTAAATTTCTGAACATGATTTTTATTTATTTATATATTGAGGCTAGGCAGATGTGTCCATTGAAGATTTGCAGAATGTGAGATCACAATTGAACATGGAAGTGGAAATGCTGATACCAGGGAGAAGTGGGTCTAGATTTTAAAAAATGATGAGAGCTAAAGATAAACATTGAGTGCCACCAACAGAGAACTATTGGTTAAAGCTATAGAATCAATTGATTCTCCATGGCAGGGAGGATAGTGAGGGGAGGAAGTTAGAACAATACTTAAAAAAATAGCTGCACGGAAGATGGGAAGAGAAAATGAAGCCAGCAAAGAACAGGAAAGGAAGGTAGTCATGGATGTAGCGGATGTAGCACTGCTTCTCCATCAGATGGACAGCAGCCTGGCAGGAGGTAGGTCACTGGGGTCACCTGAGTGCACCAAGGCATAGGTGTGGCAAGTTAGAGTCATTCATCCAAGTAAAGCCAGCCAGCAAGATGAAACTGAAGAGATGTTCTTCTTAGCTTTAAGATTGAATGTGGGCCAACAGTTCTCTCTGGGGGATGCTACACTGCCTGCCAAGAACGAATCCCTGAATTATCAGTTCTGCTGGCAGCCGTCTGGGAGTTTCAAGGCAAACTCTGAGCAAAATTTGCACCTTTGCTTCTTGTGGCATTCTCAGATCCCAGCAAAGAGGCCAGCAGTGTGACTGGCAGGTATTCTGGATGATAAATTAATACACACATGTGGATTGAAGCAGCTCTGTCCTATCTGCCAGTCACACCTTGCCTCGCCAGCAGCTACCTGAAAGCTAAAGCAGTAAAGAAGCTGGAAAAGTAAACATTTTCAGTACATAAGAATCAGAGATTCTCAAACATGGGAGTACTCTGGATACACCTCTGGTATTTGTTAAAATTTTAATTTCCTGGCCTTACCCCTGGAGATTCTAATTCAATGGCTGCATGGAGCTCTGCAGTCCTATAGGACTTGTGGGTGCTTCTGAATTTGGAGGGTTCCTTGAGCACATTTTAAAAAACATTGCCTTAGTAGTAGTGCTGAGAAAATCTTACTGAATTGGAGTGAAATGTAACTTCTGACTTATCAACACCACTTTGATTATTAATGTCATACTATTTTATCAGATGCTTTAAGGAAAATGATTAGCACATAATATGTTGAACTTTTTGTGATTTAGTGATATTAAGTACACTATTGTTTTATGTCCTAGAAAAAAATGACCAAAATTCATCAGATTTTGAGAACTGAGGGCATCGTAAATCATGACCTAAACATGCTCAGATTTGCACTTTGATAGATTACTAAAGGGAGCGCATTCAGGAGGCAAGGGCTCTCCACCGAGAATATCCAGCTTCACATTCGAATCTAAGAATAGATAAGATTCTAGCCAGCTGCAACTGACATGACATAGAGTGGGGGATGAAGTACTTTCAGAAATAATTAGGTCCCAACACATTCAGAATGTTATAAATAATAAATGAAACATTGAACTGGCTAAAGGAATGAAATTGGTGTTAACGTGAGAGCACAGGTGTTTTGTGTTTGGGAAGTTTTGCCTTACCCATGAGGCAAGCTGACACATTCAATATGACTTAATGAATCTTCTGGGAAGGCCCCAAATAGATTACTTCACAAGAGTCCAGTGCAGGAAGAGTCAAAGACAGACAAATGGTAGTGTGATGCATAGTTGAGAAAGAAGGTGCACTCTTGCACCTTATTGACTATAGAGATGCTAGTCACTAGTATGCACAAAAGCTCTGATACACCCAGTTAGAACCTCTACTTAGAATCTTCCTAAGCAACAAATGAGATTGCTAGATAGTCACATGTTGGGGTGTGTGTTGTTTCTTCTATTTCCATTTTTAAGCAGTGTTGCTGTACTAAGGTAACAATCCCATTTATTTTACAAAGACTTTAATAGGTTTCTTTTATCTGCCAGGCATTACATTGCAAACATTAATCACCTATTCCTCATTTTCATTTTATGCACAGTGAAACTAAAGCACAAAGGAGTTAAATGACTTGCTCAAGGTCATGTAGCAAGAAGTGATAATAGATCTGGGACTTACTCTCCACAGTCAGCCTTCTCTTATATAATCACTTTGTTATTCTGCCTCTTGGTATGTTTTGCTGCCAAAATACTCAGGAAACCAGGGGCTGGGAGTTCACTTGTAGACAAAGAAATTTTGTAGGATATCTATATGGCAACAGATTTAGTAAGATGTTTCCACCTTTAATTAGATCACACCATATAATGACATTGGTGGTGGTGGTAGGACAGTAGTCTCAGTCTGCCCAACTCACTAACACTGTGAAAATGCTGAGATCTCACCTCCTGGAGTATTCTCCTACTGCAGATAAGGTGGAAAGACAAAATCATTGGAAGCAAACTAAAGAGACCACAGTTGTTTCCCATCTCTGTAATCTTGGGTGGTCCCTTTGAGTCTGAGTTTTCTGAACAATTAAGTGAGAATGAAATATTATCAGTGGCTTTCATATGTTATTAGCAGCAACCACTACTTTCCAAAGCAAAGCAACCTGCATCTTATTCAGAAGCCAAAATATAAAATGAATTAGAGCATAAACATAAGGTTAAGAAAGATGAGGCATGTGAAATTATAATTGCATCTGCTTTTTACCTACTTACACTTGGGATTAACAAACTTTGCATTTTGAAATGAACTGTACAACTACAATTGCTCTGAACCTACTTATTTTTACTTATCTGGCAGTTTAGTTTTCTGACTATGGCTAGTCATCTGAATTAGGCAAGAACAGGAGTTTTCTTCCAAGAGCTCAGCAATAATCACTCAGATTCAAAACCACATAAGAACTTGGTTTAGAACTATCTATATTTCCTTGATATGATTAAAGATAGTCTATAATAACTATTATAAACTTTCCCCAGAGGTACTGTCAATCATGCTTAACAATACTGAAAACTGCCCAAAGATACAAGGAAAACCCCTAAGACATGCCTTTTATCTATTCTAAGGTTATCACTAAAGATATTAGTGTATTACTCACAAGTGCTAATGAATTTCATACATTTAGAGAAATTTAGGGGCAGAGAAATTGATTGCTTACTACCTTCTGAATAGAATTCACAATGGAAGGCTATGTTAGTTGAATTGAACAGAAGCTGACCAATATTCAAATGAAATTTTGCTTATCTCATGATATTTATTTATTCTGACATAAAAACTCTACATTTATTTAAAAAACCAAGGCTAAGAAGCATAGCTGAGTTACGGTTCCAGGAGTGTGTGGATTTACCTTTGTAATACCAGCACAACTGCAAAGGGAATGTTACTAGCTCAGTGGGAACCATTTTGCTCTTAAAAAATTTCAGAAGCTCTTGCAATAAAACATGCTACATAAATACAGTTATTATATGTTTCTTGGTATTATGAAACTTGAGTTAGAAGAAAAGCCTCCCAGGGTCAATGTGCACAGAATCTATCGTTGGATTTTACCAGATTTTAAATTCTCATGTGTAGATTTTCCTTGAAGAATTATTGTGTCATTAATATATTATAGGCATTGTCTTTCTTTGAGGTTAAGTTTTAAAATGTCAGTTTTTCTGAAAATATAATCTTCAACAAGTCAAACACGCAATTCTCCTCAATGAAGGACCATAGAGAATTGACGACAGGGGAAGTCATAAGTACCTCATTTGATGATATGTATGCCTGGCTCTCCTGTGGCCGAAATTGATGCCACTTCTTAGACAAGTCCTCTCATGGGCAAAGGCCCGCAGAGTTCTGTGGTAAAGTACTGCATAATGCTTTGCTTTCAGAAGGAAGTTAAGCTGAAAGTAACCCAGAGAAAAGAAGTTTACCACTCGAACCGACGCATGAGCTCGGTTTTTCCCACCTTCTGAATCTCTAGGATTCTCAAACTGAGAATACGCAAACATACCATGGAGAAGCACAACATTAAAAAATGATCCTATCAGCCCTTTAGCCATCTGGAATCTCTACTGAACTCATCTGTACATTTTAAATCAAAATTAGGTTTATTCATCTCTGAAATATTCTGAAATTAAATTACAATATATATGAAATAGGCCACAATCAGTACATAATTTATTAATAATTTTATTAAAAGCCTATTTCTATTCTAGTGTTTTGAGAAAAATATTTTATACTGTTTGATTCATATATATATGTATATAAATAGTTACAGAGAATGCAAATTACATAGCAAATCTTTCAAGTCTGAGCTGTATCATTGATTCTACTATTATTATTTCATTGGAGAATCTGAATTAAATGCCTTCAAGCCTCTCACATATTAATTCTTAAAATTAATTAAAATATTTTGTTCAAAAAGCCATGTGCCAGTTCATCTTAATGAATGATCATGCTATACAGTTATACATAGGTAACCACATATTGCATTTATTTTTGGAAGTATTATAATTATTAAAAATAATTGTGATAAATGTTTTTCTGAAATAAGCAAAGTACCCTCTAGGGTAAGCCTCAATCTCTGGAATAGCCAGGAATCCTTTGGGAGGTAAAATGCTCCCAAATATGAAGATGAAACTAGAATTACTCTTTTAAGTTCAGTGTGGAAAGCAAGAAAAAAATGTGTATAAGGCACAAGATAAAAGATGTGAGCTAAGTATAAATCATATTTTACCAGTTAATTAGTAAGTAAACTGTTTATAAGACAAAAGATATCCTTTCACTACACTTTTGACTTAGGTGAACAGTGGAGAGAATGCAAAGCAAAATTAATTCATTTATATTGATATTTTAAGCCTTTCATGTACCAGGGACTGGGCTAGGTGTGGTAATAAACAAAAACCAACACCTGAGTCTTCTCTAGCACAGAAGGAGAAAGCAGGTTCTGCAACCAATAAATACACCAACTGAATTTTATGGAAGAGACTGAGGAGACAGGAACGACCATGTGTGTGTTTGACAACGGAGCAAGGAAAATGTGAGCTGTGGAGATTGTTTCTCAGATGCCCACAATTCAATTCAAAGAAAAAAGCTGGGTGTGGTGTTGCATGCTTGTAATCCCAGTAATTGGGAGGCTGAGACAGGAGGATCACAGGTTCGGGGCCAGCCTCAGCTACTTAGCGAGGCTCTCCGCAACTTAGTAAGACCCTGTTTCAAAATAAAGAATAAAAAAAATAGGGCTGGGGGTGTAGCTCGGAGGTAGAATGGCCCTGGGTTCAATCTCCAGTACTTCAAAAAAAAAAATAGTGCTACTTTGCCAGGCATGGTGGTACACACTTGTAATCCCAGTATTTGGGAGGCTGAAACCGGAGGATCTGGGTTCGCAGCCAGCCTCAGCTACTTAGTGAGGCGCTCCACAATTTAGTGAGACCTGGTTTCAAAATAAAGAATAAAAAAATAGGGCTGGGGTGTAGCTTGGAGGTACAATGCCCCTGGGTTCAATCCCAGTACCGCCCAAAATAAAAGAAAAAAGAGAAGGCAGTCATGCAAATGACCACATGATAAAGACTAAGAATACTTACTCCAGAAAAGAGAAGCAATATTAGCTATGATGGAGTTGAAGTTTTCCAACATTCCAGTCTTTTTTTTTTGCATTAATTTTATTTTTCCTTTTAAGTGACTCAGAATGATTTTGCTTTCTTTTAACATTTTTATATTTCATATATTACCTGACATTTATCCTCTCAGTAATGGTACTTGAATATGATGCAAACAATAATAGCTACAATTACTACTACTACTACTATTATTATTATTATCAGTGGTGGTGGTATTTTGCATAAAATGACTTTAGCTCTGGCCCGAGTTGCCCTGAATTTCAGGACAAATGTTGGGCTATCCCTTCAACATACCTGCATTTTGATATCTTGGCTAACTGGTATTTGAAACAGTTTCAATTTACCTGTATTTTTGAAATCATGTTCTAATGGATTTTTATTTTTAAAAAGGGTTAGAATATTAAGACCTTTTCAAAACATTTAAATCAGATGTAAAAATGTACATGATGTAAATTGTACCATCATTGTAAATGACATAATTTCTTGCTATATATAAGCCAAAATTTTCACTATCTCATTTATATGATGATTTTCATAGTGAAGTGAAATGCATGAATTTCCTATTTCAGATGCATTCAGCTGTAGTAACTGGAAAAAAATCTATTCATTTAGGTCATTCTTGCCCGCTGCAGAGTTCTATAAGCTGTAGCTCTGAGGGCCTGAATGCTATCTTTTGAATTAAGATTATGCCACTGGGGATTATGCCTTTTATATATTATGTTTTACATTTAAAGAAGGGTGTTTCTCTGAGGATTTAAGTCCAATACCTTGCCAAATTTTAAATTAAATTTAACCATTTTTCCAGATCTTTCTTATTTCTTTATTTTTAATTACAAAATATTTAGATATTTTTAATTCTCTAAAGTATACAAGCAATAAATGGACTCCATCCACTTAATCACGTGTTACAAACAATTACTCTGAAACGCTTTACCTTTGGTGTCAAAACAACTGAGGTATAACCTCATTTTATTAGTACAAGTTCTATTCTTTCCAACCCTTGGAAACAGAAAGGAAATCTTTTAATATTTTTACTAATTTTGATTTAAATGGGTGACACAAATTTCATTACAAATTTTCAAGGGCAACTCGTGCATTTGTGTGGGGTTACAGGGGATTGAAACAAGTGGGGTTCTACCACTGAGCTACATACCCAGCCTTTATTTTCTTTTTTAGTTTGAAACATGGTCTTGCTAAGTTACTGTGTGCTGGCCTGATACCTGTGATCCTTCTGTTTCTGTCTCCCCAGGACAGGCATGGACAACAGTGCTGACCTAACTCTAACTATTTTTTAAAAGGATTTTATCATTGATTGGAAGTTTGGCACTTGCATTTCAGTGTTTGTATCAATAAAAATTACTAGATGTTCTTCTGGAAAATAAATTTTGAAACTTCAATCACTTTGCTTGACTAATTATAAAACTGGCAATGTATATTTGTATAGGCAGTAGATGGTCCTAATGTAAAAAACATAATTGAGAACAAATACTTAAAATGAGATTAAATAGAAAAATATGAGCAAATGCTCCAATATGATACACAGCACAAATACTCTAAATAAATACACAATATTGTGTCTAAATTTGGTTGCCTTAAGAGTAATCTAGCCAGGCATGATGGTGTACTCTTGTAATCCCAGTCCTTGGGAGGTCAAGACAGGAGAATCGCAGGTTCTAGGCCAGCCTCAGCAACTTAGTGAGACTCTGTTTCAAAACAAAAAATAAAATAGGGCTGGGGATGTAGCTTGGAGGTAGAATGCCCCTGGATTCAATCTCCAGTACCACAAAAAAAGAAAGAAAAAGAAAAAAACAGAGTAATCTTCTTAGTATTACTTAAGCCTTAAGAAGTTTCTCTATCCTACATATTATTTTGTCCACTCAGTCATTTCACCTCCCTTCACTGCATGCACAATCATTTATTTACACATTGGTGTCAAGGTCAAGGTGGTAGCACCTCCTCTCTAAGAAAAGTACTTAAACATTTTTATCAAATAACTGCACCATCATCTGAAATTATCATATTTAAAATATACAGTTTAAGCATGGGAAATGTTGTATTTAACATGTCTAAATATAATAGTTAATTAAAAGTTGTGAATTAAATTCTGCTCTTCACTTAAAACTCTAAGGATTTCAACTAGTAGGTAAAATGATGTATCTCATCTAGATTATCACAGTTTCTTAAAGGATTAGCTATATGATAAAATGTAACCTTAATATAAATACAAGGATAAATTGTTTTGTGCTAATATTATGCATAATTGAGTCACAGAATGCTGGTATGCAAGTAAAGGGAAAATTCTGAGAACATTATGTGTAGATTAAGGATATTATGAATACTTAATTACATTTCTGAGGATTTCTTCCATGTGTTATGAGAAATTCCATAAACAAAGAATTTGAAGAGGGAGATATTTGAGCAGAGGTATGATTTGGAAGTAAGATCATGATTTGTTTAGAGAGAGATGATCAGTCAGCCCAGTAAAGGGCATGGGATTTTGATTAAAGATGAGACTGGAAACGTTCACTAAGGTCAGGCTGTGATGACCATATACTTTGAACAAGTTTGACATTATTGGTAAAATTTCTACATAAATTCAAGAAACTAAATTATTTCATACTTCCTTATCTAGAAAGGTATTCTATACTGCTAGATGCTTTCAATAATTTTTTATAGTGATGGCTGAACATTAGTGTTCAATGTTCCTCTTACTTCAATATGTTTTTGTAAGCTGGATATCTTTCTTCCATTTTCTACATCTCTCTGATTCCTCTTAGTAAACTAAATATGAATAATAATACTGGTAACAATATGTGAATGCTACACATGAGGTAGCTACAAAACTTTTGATTAACAGCAAAACAATCTATTTTATACTTTGCCTTGTGTTGGAAAGGTTTATTTCAACATATTACGAGGAAACTAATAGGCAAAATCCTCCAATAATCAATTGATTATCCAAAAATAAGGTTACTGCTTATTCTCCCAACCCCTTTGTGCACCTCTCTAGAGGACAATAGAGGACATACAGGAAGACAAGTTGGGAAGGGGGAAGAAACGATACGGATTAAGAAGTTTAAGGTCTGAGGATGTAGCTCAGTGGTAGAATGGTTGCCTAATATATGTGAGGCCCTGAATTAAATCCCCAGCAATGCCAGAAAAAGAAAAAGAAGGTTTAAATACAATTAGTTCAGGCCCAGAACAAAATAATACATCATCATTTACAACAAAGTAATGACAAAAGTTTTAAATGTAAGCAAATATTGCAACAGAAAAACATATGCATATAAATAAGGAGTAAATGTACCATCTCACTTACTTTAAAACTATATACTTCAGTTGGAATAAAACTTGTCTTTCTTAATGCTGAACTATGATTAAAACATGCTACATATTTTATGCTCAAGTAATACTGTCACTTTTCATTTGCTAACTTATCCATTTTACCTGTAGTGTTGCTCTGTATCCATTCAATTTATTGAACCAAATCTGACCTTAAAGCTATAGGATCTTTAAGTCATAGACTTATCATGTTCATAATAAAGACAGGTGAACTTGAATGATCAGTAAGAAGATTAGATCGAGTTATTTAGGAAACAAATCTGCTTGGATAGCTAGTATACTCTTTTTTTTTTAAAGATAATTTTTTTCATTTTTATCATTTGGTCTAGAAACTTTGCATTTGAATATAGAGTTACTCTAAATATCCAATATGGTTATGATTAATTAAGGCATAATCTCAACTAAATGTATATTCTTGTACTATAACTATATGGAATGAATAGAAACATATTCAAACTAAAGAATTCTGGTATAGATTGATTACAATTATATGTTCTTCTATAGAAAACTAAATGGATGGATTATAAAAAGTATACAACCATACAGAAATATAAAGAAAAAGAAAACACATATTTTAAACAACAGCTATGTTTAAAATGGTATTTTTTCTACTTTTTAACATGTGGAAATGTTAAAAATGACTAAAATTATAGACATTTTTATAGTTACTTATTTGTTCTTCATTAGACATTATTTTAAATTGATAATTAAATAAAAAGTTTTGGTAAAGCCTAGTGCCCATCAATAAATGAATGGGTTATGAAATTGTGAGATATACACACAATAGAATTTTACTCAACCATAAAAAACAAAATTATGTCATTTGCAGGAAAATGGATGGAATGAAAGAATATTATACCAAGTGAGATTAACCATACGTTTTCTCTCATATGCGGAAGCTAGGGAGAAATTGGGATATAAGAGGGACTCAAAGGAGAAGAAACTCCAGTGCAGTGATGGAGGGGGTCTAAAGGAAGATAGTGGGGTGAGGAAAAGGGAGACTTGATGAAGGAAACACTTCAAATGATGCTATTTACATATGCAAAATTATCACTGTCAATATCAGTGTTATGTACGGGGAAAGAGAAGGAGTAGGGTGGGACCCGGGGGAAGCTCACCAAGGGCATATGTGTCCCTGTCACTCTGAACTTCATTATGATGGGTGATTACAATACACAAATAAAAGTATATTTTAAAAAAGAAGGTTTTGGTAAACAAAGTCATCTCCATATGCAAGTCATCAAAAATATTGAATGAGCAATAAAAGGAGACACACTGATTTTTCCATCAGGAAATTTTTGATAGAGTCAGAGTATTAACTTTTGGGGTTATTTTTAGTTGGTGATGGTGTTATTGAACATGATATGTACCTAGACATTGATATAAAGTGTTTTCATAACATAAAGGCACCCAAAAAACTTATATTTGTGAATAGTAGGATTTGTTGATGGGAAATGCACCAAGTGAAATAGCTAAGGCAGAGGTAAGTTTTCAAAAGAAAGAAATGTTCATTCAGAGACAAGGAATCAACACTTCATCTTAATGAGGCTATATTTTGAACAGTACCATATAGAGTGACTGCTTCCTCATTTTCCTAGGAAGAGCCAAATTAACACTATTTGTAAGATGTAATTATTAACAGCCCCCTCTTTCCCTTCTAAAATTTCCAAGGGTAAATAGTAAATTATAGGGTAAATTATAAGGGTAAATAGTAAATTATACTATTCTAAGTAGGGGAGCAAAGATACCTTATTCGTTTACAAAATACACTTATATTTTATCTATGGAATGGAGAAGAAAGTAATTTTTGAAAGTAAGTAAGAATTATGGAGGAGAAAGTTATTTTTTAGAGTGACTAAGAATCATCCAAACTTTGTAGATAGCTGCAGATATTCTTAGGACTATTTTAGATACAGGTCTTGTTTACCTGATTCCCTACAACTTTCTAATGGAAGCTACATTATGAGGACCCTGCTTTTTCTGCACTGAGCTCTCTATCAGTCTTTGAAGTTGCTATGTTTTGCTTTGATCTTGAAATATTTTTTCAGTATTTTGATGATTAGTAATGGTTAAAGTCACAAAGTCAGAACACGACTTTATTCATTCTCTCCTGTAGGCTTAATGGGATTGTCAAAGCTAAACTCTTAAATTCCTCTTTGATAATATACTCGAAGTTGCTTTTCAAACTCATTTCCCATCTTCTTGAAAAGAAAAAGAAATACATAAACTTGTGAAAAAAAATGAATTCCCATACATGCCTTAGAAGTTTTATTTTTTCCCCAAGAGAAAACTTATTACAAATACATAGCATGAAATGAAGGTGGCCATATAGTTTGATTATTTTAAATATAAATAGATTAAATTGCATTTACCATGTTTTTCTTTATTGGCTCTAAAGTAAGATTACCCAAATGTCCAGAATGATTTTAAATAGCAGACTGGGCATCTGAATTGTAGATTCAAAGATTCTAGATTTCTTAAACTAACATTTCTTTAGATAGAAGTTTCTAGATGTTTTGACAGTTTAGTTCATTTTGCTTGACCTCCTTTTGTTAAAGAAGTATTAAGAACTTTCCTCCATAAAGATGATTATCTATTATCATTATCAGATCAAATATCAGTTCACATGTAACCCATGAAACTGTATAATGATCTGGGATAGACTAAATGTACATAGTCACTGATCTGTTAATATTTCTATTTTGTTAAGATGCATTGGCAGGCTAGGCGTGGTGATGCATGCTTGTAATCCCAATACTTGGGAGGCTAAGACAGGAGGATCACAGGTTCAAGGACAACCTCAACAAGTAGTAAGACTCTCATCAACCTAGGGAGACTCTGTTTCAAAATAAAAATAAAATAGGCCTGGGGCTGTAGATCAGAGGTAGAATTCCCCTGGGTTCAATCCCCAGTAACCATCCCATACACACACATACACACACACACACACACACACACACACACTCACACACACAAGATGCATTGGCAAGCAGATCGATCACATGATGACATACCACTGAGGAGACAAGAGCAAGTCCAGTGCAAGCAGTGCTCTCTTAATTGTGTTTTTTATGTTTCTAGGAATGAAGAAGAAGTTTCCTGGACTTAGAAATTGTTTCAATAGCTGAAGAGTCACTTAATTGAGAAATTTGTATGGGAGAGATGAAATGTAAAAGAAACAGCACATCAATCCCACAAAACAGCAGGTGTCTGGATTAAACCTCGAGTACTAGTAGGGAACATTTGTGAAAATCTGTGATACAAGGGCTCTCTCAATAAGTAATGCTATTGCGACGCCCAAGATTACTCATGGTTTCCAAACAGAACTAATAGGGGTAAGGATACTGAGGACACAAAGAACTCATCAATTATCTGCCCCTACTTCTATAGAAAGACAATTATTTCACCTATGTCACTAATCTCATCCTCTGCTACCTTTCTGGGGCTGGTCTCTCTTATCCTCAGATTCGCTGTTGCTTCTGGGTCTTTCACTCTTTTATAAACATTTGAATGTCGATCCCATACTTCAAACAAAAGACAAAAGACAACCTTCTTTTCACCCTGCGGCCACTTCTTTTTACTCACCCTTCCAATTTCATGACTTTCTGTGATTACTTACTGGTAGTCAGTTTGTTTAAAACTTCCAGGCTAGAAATAAGTGCCCTGTTTCTTTGTGTTTATTGTTATTTTCTTTAACAGACATGTATGTAGTTACAATTAACTTCATATTACTAAGCATAGATTAGATGCCAGGCACATTTGCCATCACTTTACAGTTAACTTATTCAATTTTCATAACAACACTATGAAGAAGGCATCATTATTTCCATTTTTAAAATGAGAAAATCCAGGCAAAATAAGTTTAAGGAACTTGCCCAGTTATTAAATTGCCAAAGGAGAATTTCAACCTAAGCACTATGGCTCCAGAGCTTCTGCTCCAAACTGCTGTGCTATACTGTCTTTGAGAGAGTTCTTTAACACGTGCCCATTGCCTGGCTCAGCAATGTGCAAACACTGGTGGAGAGCTCCATCATCTGAGGCTACAGATCAGAAAAGGTCACTATCTTGATAGACACAGTAGCAATTTGAGGTTTTATTCTATAAGCATTGTGAAAAATATAAGAACTTCTAGGTCCAATGCTCTACATTTAGAAAATAATTAGCACTAGCCATAGGTGGCACACACCTGTAATCCCAGTACTTGGGAGGCAGACACAGGAGGATCGTAGGCTTAAGACCAACCTCAGCAACTTTGTGAGACTCAGCAACCTAGGGAGACTCTATTTCAAGAAAAAGAAGGCTAGAGGTGTAGCTTGGAGGTAGAATGTCCCTGAGTTCAATCCCCAGTACCACAAAAATAAAAAAGAAAAGAATTAGCAAAATATTGAATGGCACACATTTTGAATATCTTTTACACGTAGAATGCCACGTACTGTATTCAGAAGGATTGGACTCTTTTTGCAGGTAAATTTCATCCATTAAGTAAGTTCTCACTAGATTTGAGGAAGAGAAGCCCCGTTGGAACAAGAAATCACTAGATTTACATTCATTGATTCTTTTTTCCTTTCACTCATCACTTGAATATGCAATAACTAAGAACCTTACAAGAACCAATAACATGTTAGAGTTACCCAGATTCACATGTCTTCAGGAGGACACAATGATATTCTGACATCAAATTTAAAAGAAAAAATATATCTAAACTACATATCCCCTCCCCAACACCCTAATACATTCCCAGCCAATAACAAAGAGAAGCATTCTAACAATTTCCTATCAATGGTTCCCCTAAAGTGTTCAAATTAAATGCAACCTACTCTAAAATTAATTTTTTTACTTGTCAATTCTTCATGTCTCATATTTCAATCAAAGTTCTGCAATGTCTTTGCCTATTAAACTGGAGTGTTGATTCCACTTAAAGATGACTTCCATTATTTCCCAGTTTATTGCTGAAGTCTTCCAAAGTCAAGTTCTTTATAGGCTAAGAGAAGAAACTATATTTCTATGCTACCTCAGAGAGCGGAACTGAAAGGAATAGAGGAAAACATGGCATTTTAATCTCTCAAGACCTTTGGCATAGGAACCTATATTTAAGACACAGTTAAGACAGTGACCTTTATCCCATTGAATTTACAAACTTTTGTGGGTTTTACTTTAGAAAAACATTGAAAAATACTGCATAATAAATCCATTATGAAACTAACAGATTTTCTTTTTATTCTTATAATTTACTAACTTTGATAAAAGTGACATGTGATCCAGTAGAGTTCAAATAAAGATTTAAAAGATGCTAATTTAAAATGATAATAGAAATATTTCCAACTTTTCTAGACTACTGTCTTTTGGATAATTACAAGAAGTACTTTATTAGTAGCAATGTTGACTCCTTGAAAACTTTATACATCTAGTCCTGAGAGAAAAAAACATTTGTTTCAGTAAAGATGACTGCTCTGTGGTTGACTAATTTATTGATGAATTCAGTTTGCTTAGAAGCCTAGCCATGTACAGCCCTATTTCATTTAGCATGCTATAGTAGAAACAACTTGAATTTTGGTGTTGAACTGAATTCTAATCCCATATTTTAAGATACATACTATTATTGTAAAGTTACACCAAATTTCTAAGATTACCTTCCCTCATCTGTAAAGCAAGGATAGGATTGTCTAATTTTTAGATTCAGGTTATTATGAAAATACATACTTCATCCAAAATACCTGATACATTGTTTTATACATTGTAGGTATTTAATATGTGGCAATCATTATGATTCATTCTGTCTTACCACTAGTCACTGAAAGGATTACATTATTTGTCCAAAAAACCATCTTCAATGAAGCACAGTTTTTCACACAATTTTTCCCCTCTGGCTTTTCATTGTACATAAAAGCAAATGCAAAATACTCCTCAGAACAAACTCTTTATTGCAAAGAGTCCACATTCTTAACCTTTGAACAAACCTTGCTCTCCTTCTGCCCAATTCCTGTTTATGATGGTTGATCTGCTGAGAGATCGCTTCTCTTCTCCTTTATACCTATTTAAGTTCTATCTTTTTTCAAGGCTGAACTTAAGTCCTTCCTGAATGTGAATACTTTCAATACCACTTCAGTTCACAATGATCTTGTTCTTGAATGCTTTAAATTTTTCCACTCCTATTAGCATTTATCTCTATGGAAAGAATAGCTGTATATACAGTTTCTTGAACTGTGGGGCTGGCAAATTATTTTCACAGGTGACCATGACTTGCCTATACAATTTTATTTTGAGTTTTTATTTTGATGAAATTGAAAAATTCTTATTTTGAATAATCTCAATGTCAACCTTATAACCATGTATTTTCCCAGAGTTCATGGCTCATACTTGCATTTGTATTTACACTTTTGTTGGGGCCAAATGTGCTCCTATTAAAATAGTGGACTTTAACTTTGAATATAATAAGAGGTATATTTACTGCCCATCATCCTAATATCAAAATAATAACAATCTTTATTCACTCCTGTATTTAATAATGTACAAATAATTAACACTAAACTTGTTCAGATTTTGTTGTTATTGTTTTTGTTTTATTTTCATGGCAGTTCACATTTCAGGGACTTTAGAATATAAAATTTCAGTTTTTGAATTGTGGTCACCAGTACTTGTGTTTAACAATATGTGTTGTCATATCCCTCTTGGACATATTTCCCAAACCTCTTACAGTTAAATGGGACTACTTGGCTAGTTATGTCCAGTATTTCAGGCTGGAAGCAAAAATCATCTTACATATCATTTCAGCTATTTCCTTGCTTTTGTACTAACATGTAAACTAAATTCAAATGGTAAAAAGTACTCTAGCCTACTAGAGACTAAAATGACATAGAGTATAAGATAGAACTTTATGTTTTAAGCACTGAGATGTGGGGGCCTGTTGTCACTGCAGCAAATTTGAACCTTTGCAGACTAATACAAAACTTGGGTGACAGCAATAAACACAGAATTTATACTTTTGTTATGTCAGTTCATTTTATAAAATAATGTGTCAAAATAATGTTAATTTGAGTTTTTATACTTTTATTTATATATTATTTATAAATTTATTAATATTATTTTTATTATTTATCTTGTTTGATTTTTATAGTTCTAAAAATCTCTATTATGTTAACATGTTTAAGTAATTATCATATTTCTAATTTAAGTCTATATCAAGAATACTCAGAAATATTTTCACATATTACTGAAATTTGACAGACATTGGTATTATGTTAGAATTCATCAATTTTTCAATCAGATGGGCCTAAAATATATTCTAAACAATGCAAATTACTAGCTGTATAGCCTAAGATATAATTCATAACATTCTCAAGGCTCATTTTTTCTTTTTGGTAAAATTTATATAATATTTTCTTTATATCAGGCTTATAAGGATTAGTGAGATATTTTGAATTTTAATGTAATGCAGTATCTATGGCAAGTACTCAATGAGTATCAAGTAAAAATAACTTTTATTAGTTTACTTCTATCTTATTTTTAAAATGTGTCACTGGGCATGGTGTAATCACACCATGGGCATGCCTGTAATCACAGTACTGGGTAGAGAAAGAGGATCACAGGTTCATGGTCAGCCTCAACAACTTAGTGAGACCCTCAGCAACTTAGTGAGATTCTGTTTAAAAAATAAATAGGACTGGGAAGTGTAGCTTGGAGGTAGAATGCCCCTGGATTCAATTCCCAGTACCCCTCCAAAAAAAGTCAATAAACTTTAAACAGGTTTTTAACAGAAAATGTTTTGTTGTTTTGTTCTGTTTTGTCGTTTGTTTTCTAACACTCTTATTATCTTCCAAATTGCATTCTGTAGAGACTTACTCAGGTCTAGGGCTCCCCAGCTTTTTCTCTATCCCATTTTTTTCAAGAACTTATTTTGTTTACTAAGAGTGAAATAAAAACAGCAATTAAATCCACACTCATGTGACAGGTAAGTCAGTGTATGACTTCTGCAAAGCAACATAAATCTCGCTCATCCAGCAACCATTCTCAGTGTTAGAAGTAGTGTTGAACACAAGGAGAAGCTGTCCCTGCCCCCATGAAGCTTATCATGTATCTCATTATTTATCTGCTAAGGCAGATACATCAAAGAATCTCATATAAAAATGGAAGAGTTTAAGTGATAAAGGCTACTAAGGAATACATGTGAGGAGAGGCATGTGGGATAAAAGTTTCTTGCATTGGAGGAAATTCAGAGAAGCCAGGGAAAGTTCTTCTCAGAAAGTCACAATTGACCTAAGTCCTAAGGAGGAGTGGTATTAACTGGTGGAGGGTTGGTAGACAAGGGCAGGACACTTCAGCAGAGGACAGCATGATCAGGTGCCCTGAGAGGGGAAAGAGCATGCCAGGGGTGCACAACTGCATGGAGACCAGAATGACCACAGTATGACAGGACCGAAGAGTGGTCTCTAATGAGACTGGAGACATATTTAGGGTCTGTTAACAAATTTACAGAGTCTCACAAGAGAAATGGAAAATGACAGGAATTTTTTGAATAGGGCAGGGAATGTGACACATTTTGATTGTTTCTCTGTTTAATGAGACTGTCATAGATTGTGAAGAAACTAACATGGTGGAGGTGAGCAAAAATAGCAACTATAGCTATAGCCCAGGAAAAATGATGGCAACTGAGACTAAGGTGGTAGTAGTGGACATGGAGAAAATAGGACATATCCAAGCCTTTTTAAGAGGGAAAATTGACTTGGTAGCACAACAGAAGAAGAATTAAGAAAAACAACTAGTTTTCTGGGGGGGGGTTGCCTGTGTGTCTGAGAGACAGATGGGTGGGGGGGGAGAGATTGATTAAATTGCTGGTTATATATTCACCAACACAGAGAAGGTAAGAATAGAAGAAGAGGAAAAACAACCAAATTATATTTTAGACATGTTGAGTTTAAAATGACTTTAGGCAAAAAAAGAAGGATATTCATTAGGAAAGTGGACATACATTTTGGTGGTGGGGATATAATTTGGTGGTGATAACTAAAAGCATGGATTTGGACCAAAGGGCCTGGCTAAGACATTTTCCACTAGTTCTCAAGGGGACCAAAGCCTAGCATATGAGGAGCCCCAATACGTAGTGTCCAACCAGAGGGGTGTGTAATTGCAAAAATCAGTAGAGTGTGGCTACTAAAAAGAGTGTTTCAAAGCCGGGCGTGGTGGCGCACGCTTGTAATCCCAGTACTTTGGGAGGCGGAGACCAGAGGATCTGGGTTCGCGGCCAGCCTCGGCTCGCACACGTGCGTGCACGCTCTCCCTCTCTCTCTCTCTCTCTCTCTCTCTCTCTCTCTCTCTCTCTACTTAGTGAGGCCCTCCGCAACTTCGTGAGACCCAGTCTCAAAATAAAGTATAAAAAATAGGGCCGGGGGTGTAGCGCAGAGGTAGAACGCCCCTGCGTTCAATCCCCGGTACCACACACACATAAAAAGAATGTTTCATCAAGAAAGGAATGTTCAACAGAAGTAAAAAAAAAAAAAGTAGTAAAAGGAGATCTTTGGACTTAAAGGAAGACATGTATCTATCAGTGATCTAATGAAAGTATTTGTATTTGAGTGATGGGAAAAGAAGACCAATTGAGGTTAGGTGAGCAAGTGAGTAGAAAGTAAAGAAACAAAAGACAGATATAAATAATTCTTCATTAAAGAGTCAAAATACAGAATGCCTAAAGGACTGTACATACATGTACTAGGGCAGGTGTGTGTGTGTGTGTGTGTGTGTGTGTGTGTGTGTGTGTATGCAAGAGTTTACTAAAACAAAAATGGTCTACTTAGTTTCCAAATCAATTGTGCTAGGGCAGGTGTGTGTGTGTGTGTGTGTGTGTGTGTGTGTGTGTGTGTGTGTGCAGAAGAGTTTATTAAAACAAAAATGGTCTACTTAATTTCCAAATCAATTACCTCCACTTACCAAGTGCATATATGTCCCTATCACTCTGAACTACATTATGATGTGAGACTACAAGGCCCCAATAAAAGTACATTTAAAAAAGTGAATATGAATCTAAATTCTGTTAAAATGTTTTAGATACAACAGGAAAATTACTGAGAAATAATCTGATGAGGAATCACAAACTCCTTGAGAGTAACTTTCTTCTGTGACATTTGAGAACTCTGTATCCCTTCTGGCTTACCTTAAATCAGTTACACCCATTCAAATTCACGCACACTAGACATTTAGTCTTGTTTAAGGCCCCTATCTTTTAGTACTATCTCACAAATCCTATTATCTGAATTTATTTGCTTTAATATTTGAGCCCAATTCTATTATTGATTAGTGTCATGTTTTCACATCCCCTCTAAGAGCTAAATCAAGTAATTCTTTGAAATAAAAAAGTATTTGGATCCCTTGGAATATCAAAGAGATATAATTGAACTTTTCTGGTGAAGGGAGTATAAAGGTATTAACTATTAATATCCTTGTACTCATACTTCCCAGCATATTTTCCTCATGGATTTTAATACAGAAACAAAAGAATCGAATTTCTTACCCTAAAAACCAGGCATCTAATCATGTACTACAACAGGGAAATATGCTCAATTTTTGAAAATGTAAAAGACTTTAAAGGCTAAATAAATCAAATTCTAACATGTAAAATGCTGAGCACAGGCTTAGAGACACAAAATCATCTGATTGGAATAAAACATCATCAGAAATTGATACATAGGTATAAAATAGCTCTTTCTTCTGGAAACCCGAAATAATCCTGCAACATCAACTCATCTTCCTCTAAAGTAACAGGAGTCTGCTTATTTCTCACATATTGATTGCCACTTTAAATATTTTAAGGCAATGTTGATGTTGTTCTATCTCAAGTATTCTATTTTTAAGCTACCTATCTGTACTTTCTTAAAACAGACCTTCCACTTCTCTCAACCTCTTGATTATTTGTCTACTGACATATTTCAGTTTTCTATTATTCCACTTAAAACATGATGCTCAGAACTAGATGTAAAGCCAGCAAGATGGTGCATGCCTGTAAGTCCAGTACTTGGGAGGCTGAGACAGGAGGATAGCAGGATTGAGGCCAACCTCAGCAACTTAGCCAGACCCTCAGAAACTTAGCAAGACTCTGTTTCAGAATAAAAAAAATAAAAACAGCTGAGGGTAAAATTAGGAGGTAGAATGCCCATGGGTTTAAACTCCAGTACCTAAATTAATTAATTAATGCAATATTCTGTTCATTAATAATTTCCATAAATAATTATTAAGTACTTACTAGATAGAACTATTCTAGGCACTAGGGATAGCAATAATGAACAACACAGAGAAAACTCCCTATCCTCATGGAGCTTACATACCACAGGGTAATTTAGTTGTTGTTGCTGTGTTTATATAAGAAATACAAGACCATTGCCAGTTCTTTTGTGATCATTTTTTAAAGTAGTCCAGGAACCTTGAGGATTTCTTGGGCTTTCCTTTTTGTCCTGTCCCCCAGATTCTCCCTCATGCAGAAATAGTGCATGGAATAAGGAAAGGATTATGAGAGTGTTGTGAAATAGAATAGAGAAAATCCGGGCCCACGGGATAATGGAACTCGAACCCCTCCTAGCGATGGAGTATGAGCTTACCTGGTTCAGGGCTTGGCAGGACAACGCCTGGGTGTGTGGAAATACACCCAGGGGTGTAACCAACCTGCAAGAACAAGAGAATAAGCCACGACCACCACGGAATGGTTGAAAACGCACTACTGACTCTGGCTCCTCGGAGCTCGCATCCAGGAACTCTGCCAGACGCCCCGCACACGAGCTCCGGGTCTGGAGCAACCGCAGGAACCGAGGTCGCGGGTGCCCGACGACACCTGGGGACCCTTCGCGGCTGGAGGCGGACCGGCAGCTGGCCCGTTCAGGACTTCTGGCTAAGATGCGTCGCATGCGAGTTGCCCCGTGGGTCCGGAGAGGAGGTAGAATAGGCTAGAGAAGGGATGTGTGATTAAGAAACCTTGACGAGCATTTAGTACGCCTCCGCAGTCAAGTAATACTCGCGACAGTTGGCGTAGTCGGCAATCGTAGTGCACTCTTCTCTCCCTTTGGATTTTGTCAGACGGACGAGTCCTCTCTGCCCCCGGACACGGTGGACACCCGCGAAGGCGCGGGCTGTTGAGGCCCCAAGACCGGGGAGCTGGTGCAGGCCGGCCAGGAAGGGGCAGGGGAAGGAAGGCCTCTCTGCACGGCGGGCGGGTCTACCACGAGAGGTGGTGCGGGACCCCAGAGGCCGGCTGCGCGTTCATGGCTAGTTACACGCTTATCCCGCCTCGCGGAGCCCAAACTACACCCTACTCTCGCGCCCTCACATCTCCACTTGGAGGTGGTACTGGAATAAGCGCTACATTAAGTGGCTCTTTTCGACTGCCACTAAAATCCAGCCATGACCTCTACTTTAAGGAGCAAATTGACATCCCGCCTACATAGGTCCTCCTCCAACAAGGCCGAGTTAAAGCCTCAGTCGCCAAGGAGGGTGCGAAAAGCTCGTCCAGGGCCAATCACCCCAGTGCGGTAAGGGCACTTGGTCGGCATCCCCTCACCTCTCTCCTTGCAAGGGCAGCACCCAAGGAGGTGCCTGCGTGTCTGTGTACAGTTATTTCAGACGTCGACAATGATCACCTTAAAGGCAAACGCCTCACTCGGACAATACTAGATGGGGCCCAAAGTAGTAAAACCCTTTTCTTTCTTTTTATTTTTTTTTAGCCATTGTTCCCTTATATATTTTAATAAGTGTTGCTGCATATTTCTAATACATTTAGAGCCTCTCACAAACCCTTTTCTTAAGGATACTGAATTAGAAGAACTAAAAGAGTGCTTACCGGTGAGCATAGTGAAACATGTATGGTCCCCCGGCACTGGAAGTACAGACCCTGGGTTTGCCTGGTGTGCAGATGGAGCAGCAAATTGAGAATCGTGGCCTTACACGGACCGAGATACAGCAGTATAGACAGGATTTTACGCAAAAAGAATCTAAGGATGTGTTCGTTCTTAAGTTATGGAATAAAGGTGCCAATAGTATAAGCCTCTCCTCAGGCAATGGCGAGCTTAGTGGGTATTATTGAAAATCCCCTCATTGTCCATTCCCTTAGCACCATCATTGAGTCGCGACAAGGACAGGGGTAGTCATTATTTAAATGGGTTTCTATGGCTTGGGTCCAGGCGTTTCCTACATTAGCCATTTCTTCCTTTGAGACCCAATGTTCTTGGTCCACTATGGACCAAGTTATTACATTATGCAGGAAGTTGGAGGAAGTTGGGTATTTTGTATAAAATATAACGTGCCCACACCTTTGACTAGCCTTTTATTGCTGCCATGCACACATTATTATTAAGGGCACACCCAACCACCTTCACATGATGCCTACATCTACGCTATCAAACTGTCAGTCAGTGCAGCAGGCTATAGACTATTTTAAACAAGCACGCGAGCTGGAAACGGCTGTGTACTGTCTTTCACAGCCCACGTACTGTGGACTGGAGTGAAGACTCCTCTTTCCCCTCCGGCCCAACCGCGATTTTCTCTTATGGCTTCCAAGCCTTGGGCACAAGAGCCCCATTGTTGGTCTTGTAGTAATCGTAGATCATGGTGCTCTTGCATGTCAGAAAACAGAGACAGGCCTTGGTGGGCCCCGCGCCTGGGTCCACAACCACTCAGGGGTCATACTGCTGTGGGCGACTTTCTGCCCAAAAACTGGCCCCCACCCGAGGGACCACCTCGAGTCGACGGTTCATGGACATTCACCTGCGATGTCTGGGACCCCAGTACGGGCCCCATCAAGGGAGGCAGTTTCTGCATTCCTGGAATGGTCGTTAGACATCTGCCCATATATCCAACTCGCTTGCCTGATTTGTAACACCCCAGCCCACCTCACATTTTTGGTGAACATGGGCAGTGAAGTTACAATTATTTCCAGTTTTCAGGCAATCTCTTGTTGGTTGTGGTACAGGGGGTGAATGGTGTGATGTCTTCTGCCTTTCATGAACGAGTACTTATATCCATTTTTGACAGACCACAACTCCAGGTGGAAGCATACTTTATGCCCGCATGCACTGGTATTTTAGGCATGGATGCCATTCCTGCCCCTTTCGGTGAATGGCTGCTGCTAAAGAAACTTAAAAGTATTGGTTGCAATTTGGCTGCAGTTGCCATTTCCCCCATCCCCAGCCAGACGTTCCCCTGAGCTTTAGGAAACAATACCCTCTAAAGGGTGGGCATGGTGATGTGACTGCCAACATTGTGAAACTTCTGAAGGAAGGCATTATTGAATGTATCCAATCATTTTCCTTTAATAGCCCCATTTGGCCGGTACTTAAACCCAGTAGTGCCTATAGATTTATGGTAGATTACATAACATAAATGCCCTTTCCCCCCAGATGCTGGGCTCTCTGCCTGATGTGGAGGAAATTTTTAACAACAAAAGTTGGCTTTTTGCGCCATCAGTCTTCGCCTCCTCTGATCTGATGGACATGGTCTTCTGCATTCTTCTTCATGAGGCTTCCAGGGATTACATTACACTTACACGGGACAATGTTCAATATTGCTTTACTGGTGTCCCTCAGGGTTATCGAAATAGCCCTATTATCCCCTCTGCCCTATCATGGTCATTGTCCAGGGCGCTGTATCATACGTTGATGATATTCTAGTGTGTGGACATGATACAGCCTCGGTCACCTCGGCAGTCACCGCATTGACATCGACGCTTATTAACAATGGTTGGACAATCAACCCCTCGAAGATTCAGGGACCTAGTGATTTGGTGAAGTTTTTGGGTGTAGTATAGTCAACCGTGGGAACTGAAGTACCCAAAGGTGTTACTCATAAAATTCAGTCCATTCAGGAACTGACGTCCAACACGGGTGTGCAACACCTCGTTGGTCTATTTGGATACTGGTGCTACCATGTTCCATACCTACAGTTCATCCTTACGCCTATTTACGAGGTCACACGTAAGGCCACTGATGTTGTGTGGGGCAAGACTCATCAGGAGGCTTTTAAGGTCTCCAAGGAATATTTACTGACCTATGCCCAGTTGTGTTTACCTGGGCCTGCCGATTCCCTGATTTTTGACATTCTGTTCCTTAATGGATACGGGAATTGGGTGTTTACACTGCCAAAGGATCTTCCTCTGGACTGTTGGTGGCGTTCTTTTGCAGACGCTTCCCCTATTCAGAGCAGAAGTATTCACTTTTAGAGAAAACTGCTTGGGACTTTGTATGAGGCATTACACACCTTTTGCCCAAACTTTCAGAACCAATGCATTAAGGTCCGTACCCCCATCCCCAAACTCGACTGGGTCAAAATGCCCGTCGAAGCTATACGGGGAGTACCGATGGAACCCACGGTCCTCCAGTGGAAGTGGTATTTGCAGGAGTTCCTGTCTTGAAACTGCATGTCAACCTCTGGTAGACTGGCATCGCTCTCCGAGGAGATGGCTGCCCTTCCTCTAGTGCCTGCTCTGGTACCCGCTGCGGCTCTACCACATAGCCCTATGGGCAAATGGGGCACCCCAACCTGGAAGGGTACACAAGACAATGCGTGGTTCTCTGACGGCTCCTGTTTCCATTAATGGGAAGCTGCGTTGGAAAGCCGCAGTCTACGGACCCTCGGATGGGCGTGTTCTGACTCACCAAGGCACAGGCACGTTGGCGCAACATGCAGAAGTAATAGCCGTTGCGCTAACAGTAGACTTTTCTGTGGCTGAGGGACACCAGGTTATTTGAATTTATTCATACTCCTGGTGCGTCTGCAATGGCATCGCCATTTGGTCAGCCAAGTGGAAGGATTCCAATTGGACAATTAATGAGAAGCCCCTGTGGTCACAGGAGGTGTGGAAGTCCTTAGCTGATGCTCCCATCTCCATCTTCATGTCTCATGTAGATGCACATAGGGCCCGGACTGATGACACGTCATGCCATAATCAGAAGGCTGACGAATTGGCCTGTTGCTCCACCTTGCGGTTAATCAACTGCAACCCATGGAACATTGCACCTTTCTTTCTGGGTAAGGTCCATCTTTGTCGTGCCCCTATTTGGTCTGCTGTTGGTCCAACCCCCACTGCCACTATTACTATACAGGAGCTTTCTGCCATCCATAAGATGCTTGGCCATGTGGGGGCCCACAGCCTATACCAATGGGCATCTTCTCGTAATCTTCCGGTAACTTGGCAATTATGTAAGTTGGCTGCCCGTAAATGTCTCCAATGCCCTTCCGAACTGCTTAGATTCCACACTAACTCCCCGGCCTCTATGTGGACCCCATGTGTATTTAATTTTATTGTTCAGATTGATTTCATTGGTCCTTTATCAGCTTTCCACAATGTGTACATTTGTACCATGGTCGGTAAATATAGTGGCCTCAGTTTCGCTAAAGCATCTCCACACCCCAACCAACAGACTGTAAATAAGACGATCTGGGGGTGGAATGCTCAGTATAGAACAACGACTATTATCGAATCAGATCATGGTAGTCACTTTACCGGTAGTCACTTTACCCAAAAGTTAGCAAAAACACTAGATATACTATGGGACTCCAGCTAGCATATAAGCATATAACCCGACAGCAGCGGGAAATATAGAGAGGTTTAATGGATTATTGAAACAGAAATTGAACCAAAGAACTGATACTCCATTAGAGAAGGTGATTTCTATAGCCCTATATGAGTAAAATAGTCACCCTAGACTACATAGGAAATCACCATTCAAGGAGGTTTTGGAACAACCATGCCCAGAGCCCCCTCCCAGTATTGGGAACCAGAAATCTAGACTTATGCCCCATAAGTGCCTTAAGAAATAAAATAAAGATATTTCTTTGTCACTATAGGACATTGTAGCTGAAGGACCGTGCAATACAGTCTGGACTACTGGGAGGAAAGGCGACCTACAATTAACCAAACTCAAGAACTTAATTGCACAATGAATTGAATGTTCAGGATAATTAGCCTTCGTCAACACCTCGTGCCAACCATCCCAATTCTACTTCTCCTAGCAGGACCCTTAATTCTTGTTGGACATTGGTCTTTTTGCCCAAGAAGAACATGGTCCAGGAATTTTTCCCTTTCGTGTTTGTCACACATAGAATGCTCATATGCTATCAACTATTCACTGTGCCTCATTGGGACCCTCAATTCCTAACCCATCATGCATTCTACAAGAGTGCCTCTGTGACTCTGGTGTCACTTCTTGGATCTCATGGTTATATTGGAATCCTGTCAATGAAGGACAAAGTTCTGCTCCTGCAGATACTACTAGTATCCTACCTTAAGAACCAGTAAGGCATGGATCTGTGCGTAATTATAGTGTGTGTAATAGCCACCACCACTCCCACCACTGCCATTACTACCAGTGCCACCACCAAATAAGTGGGTGACTCAGAGATGGGTCCCACATGGAGATTGGATAAATGGAAGCTACGTGGAGATCCAGGGAAAGGTACAAGGATTTTGAGACCACGCACAATTATTTCAAAACAATGCATAATTCCCGCTCTTTTTGGGCTAAATACACATCCATAGGGAAGGATGTATTCTATGATGCATGTGACCAATATTTTAAGTCTATGGCTCAGCATTCACCACTACTCAAAAGTTCCATTGAGCATACAAATAACACCAACATCTATGAAGAACACCCCCTGCGATGTCATGCAATGGGAGAGTGGAGACAGGTGATGTTGGGATCAGTGATTTATGCTTTTCACTTCCAAAAAATTAACCCAATTTCCTATCACACTGTTAACATGTCTGTAGCTAACACCCAGATGGTGTATACTATAGACATACACCAGGAAGATATGGATCAAACATTTACATGCAAATATGGTCTCCATTTTAAATTCCTGTCAGCATTCATTGGACCCTATATTGAACAAATGCTCAAATGAGACTGGAGGATGGGAATGTTCTATAATAGGACATTGGAGAAGTGCAAACCGGCCATCTATGATGATGATTATGATTATGATTATGAGGAGGAAACAACAGATACAACACCTACAAGCACAAAAGGCACAACAACGACAAGACCGACGCCATCCCCCGTTTAGGTGGGACAACTATAGCTACCATTTTGCACAACTTAAACCACACTGGAACTTCAATAGGCCACCTATTCTGGAACCTTACGGAGCAGAGTGCCCAGAGACCTTGTTTCAATGATATCCACAATTGAACAACACCAATTATACCATACTGTGCAATACCGAATTTCCTAACTTACCCTATTATGGAAAGTTTGAAATTTTCAATGCGCATCAACCATACATGGATGTACACAAGGACTCGTTCCTTCCGATATCGGATAGGTCCAAGATTTTGACTCTTAGAACCCAACATTATAAGTTTCCTATTCTTTTAAGAGCCCCACTGCCACAACTTTTTCCCACGATGTCAACGTTGACACCTCCTTGAACCTTCTCATGCTTAAACTATGCCCATTTGTGCACCTTCACCCTGGCAGTTGATAACTTAAATGATACTAGCAGTACTCTCATCAGAAACGCATACCCTGTCGTCGTATGCTTTGACAGATACCTATGGGATACAGGTGATCTCTGGCAGAGGATTCCTGCAGCACAAAGGCAGGCGCACTGACAAACTAAGCTATGAAGCCTACAGTTGGTGACACCACTGTCATTATCAAATCACTCAACTTGGTAACGCGAGAAGATCGGATGGAAGGCACATGGAATATTGTGCAAGGAAAACAACTGTAAACAGAAGATACGTTACAAGTTGTGAGAATACTCGCTTTCAAATGCATCTCCTCTCAACTATAATATATTCTGGAATCATAGCTGAGTTGTAAAATGCTATAACGAAACACACTGCAATGAAACAACATGGGATGGATTCCACCTCCCCATGTACTTGATTCCTAAATGACTTAAGATTGACTTAATACCTGTTCCCAACATAACAGACCAGCTCACCAACAGGTTCCACTACCTTCCAGGAACCATGATAATATTCGACCCATGGCTACTGGAAAAGGCTCGAGTTTGGAATACAACTTTGATGCCTCCATCCACAACCTCCCGAAACCAATGGTGGCTCTGTGACATCCACCGCTCAACCTTAGCCAACCTCTCTATGAATTCTGAGGTATGTTTAGATGTCTATGACAACCCGTATCATAACTACTGCACCTATGAGGCAAGCAGGCATGCCAGACAACTACTAACAAACTTTTCACATGTAGGTTACGCCTTCCTGATGACAGACATGGAACGACTAGCTTGGGACCAATGCCCCAGGGCACAGACGTATGGCCAAACCGTGATACCACATAAAAGAGGCATATGGCTGATCCCTGTCCTGGTGGCAACATTCTGGAATGTGAATCCCACAGCAACTTAAGGAATGTGTTTACTGACATAGTAAATTACCATATTATTTTTACATGATATTGCCTTTACCCAGACTGTATCATTGGGGCATCATAGATTTGGTGACCCACCAGCCTTTTCATAATCTAACCATACCCATGATGTGGGACCATACCCATGATGTGGATAAGGTATACCACATACCAATATCTCATGAGTACTGTTATATTCGCCCATCCTCTGATATACATTGTATCATTGATCATGGTGGTTTTAATAGTTCTCACGGCTTTTTCACAGCCCATTATAAGTGAGCAGTCTTATTCCCCTCCTGGAAGGAACCAGTGTTCTTCCAGACCCCTATGGTCTTAGCAGATATGCACTACCAACTCGACTGTTGGTGTAACCTCACGTGCAACCCATATCGATTACTTTAGACCTTTGGGCCTTAGCCCCCGATCTTCCCTAATGTCCGCGGGACTGTACAGAACAGATGCCTATTTATCGGTTTACCGCAGTGCCCCAGCGTTTGGACGAAAACCCCTTCAGCTAATGGCAGTGGGCACTTTTGCCATTGGACTTGCAACTGGATATGCCTTGACTTCAGCAGTAACGTCTAAACTTCAAGCTAGCATTACCTCCTTACAGCAGGTAACCTCAGACCAGATGGAGGCTATCGCAGCACTGTCCAACTCCTTAACAACAGCAACCCACCTAATTCACAAAATGGATTTAGAAGTTCAAATGCTAAAGGATTCCATCACCAAGCTTGCAGGTAACAACCTGGAAACGCAAGGTCATTTGATTGATATGTTAAGAACCATCAGGAGGGACGAAGAGTGTACACACCTTCAACTCCTCTTGGACCAAGCATTATCAGACATTAACAATGGAAGCATCTAACTTCCTGACATTGATGGACCTGACACGTGCATCATGGTGTGACCACGGGAAATGTGACTTACACCTTTTAAAAGTGTTCACTGACGCAGCTTATACCATGTACCATGCTATTAACGTGCCACAGGCTCTAGGCAACAAGTTTGTACAGCCTACCACTTCATATTTATGGGTGAACGCTTCCGGAACTTGCTTATTCTACCCAATGGACCGCACTATTCCTGTAGGCACTACCACCGTTCTTGCCACTGGATCCTTACTCGACAAATTTCACCTCTCCATGGTTGAGCTGGAGAGCTTCCCCGATGAAACTTATGACCTGAGAAATTACCATTTCCTGTCATGTTCCCAATGACCCTTCAAGCTATGTGCCTATTCTGTTAATTACACCAGTGATGGTCAAACCATCCGTTACAACGTCTCAGCACCTTTCAAGGGTGGATGTGTGTTAACTACAGATGCTTATAAATTGGACTCTTTCTTTACCTCCACAAATTGCATGACCATTTCCACCATTACATACAGAACAAATCATATTTGGGGGGCCCAAACCATTGTCACTCCAATGGATGACGCCCAAACCTGGTCAGATCTCCAAGAATACTAGGAGCATATCAAGCTGATTGTAACACAAAACCTTAAATTTGATTAATTCAACCAAGATGTGCAGAACCACTTTTCAACCTTGGATAACCAATTGTGTGAGTTTAACAAGGTTGTCCACGTGTTACACACAGACACCTGGCCTGGCAGGCAAGTGTGCAAACCCATTCCTCTGATTGCTCCTTATGGCACACGATTATCAAGCTGATTCAGCTAAACACGATTTGCGTATGGCGATGGTCACCACGCGTTGGATCACGGAGACTGGACTTTCTTATTGTCCTTACTTATCATACTTGTTACTATTAAAATCGCTCTGCTTCTTTTCAGATGTGCAGATAGCAGATTAATTTGGAAGCAGCACCACTAATATGGGATGCCGTCCATGGCCTAGCTCATGTGAACCTCCACTCAGCATACGCCAACCACCTGCCATCGACGTATGAAGAAATTTGGAGCTCAGAACACTGTCTCCCAATTGGGTAGACCAGGTAGACCATTGTGTCCCTGAAGACATTACATTTCCTTTTTCTTTTGATGCTTTGTTAAATGTATTCCTGAGAATGTACACTGCATTCTTTTTTTGCATAATTCCCCGTGTGTCCCCTGCACAATGCAGTTATTGTAGTGATCCTGATTTTCCTTATAAATCCTACCATTGTTCCCCCACTGACCCTCTTGATTTGCTTAATCACGTTCTCCGTCATCATTTGAGTAAACATTGGGGACCACGTACCTGGCCTGAAGGTCATATTATTGCCTTAGTCGGCCTATTACCTGCGACTTGGATTTCCAAGGCCTCCAGGATATTTCCCCTGTTTTGGGAGGAATGCGTTATTAGCGAACCCCCACTTGAGTCCCTTCTTTCCCGAGATTGGTGGATTTCCAGACGCCAGCCACAGTTTCTATCCCCATCCTCTTTAGATGCCATCGCATTACATGTAGTGCTTACCCCTTGGCTTACCCAATACATTCGCCAAATTAGATATTTTGAAATATGGAAAGTACATAGTGGTCATAGCCACCATTTTTGGATATAAAATTGTTAGTTTTACATTTTCCTTTTGATGCGTGAATATTGTGTGTGCTTTTATTGATTTGTGTAATTTGTGGTGCTTTTATTGATTGATGTAATTGATGTTATTGTTTTCCTGTGACCTGCTTTGCCTTGCATGGCTGCAGCGGCTCAGTGTGAACATAGAATAGAGAAAATCCGGACCCAAGGGATAATGGAACTCGAATTCCCCCTAGTGATGGACTATGACTTAACTGGTTCAGGGCTTGACAAGACAATGCCCAGATGTGTCCACATATACCCAGGGGTGTAACCAACCTGCAAGAACAAGAGAATAAGCCAGGACCACCACAAACTGGTTAAAAACACACTACTGACTCTGGCTACTTGGAGCTCACATCCAGAAACTCTGCCAGACACTCTGCACGTGAGCGCCCCGTCTTGATGAACCAAAGGAACCGGAGGAGTGCTTTGTGCCCTACAACAACTGGGGACCCCCTTTGCGGCTGAAAGTGGACCCAGTGGTTGGACCAGTTGGACCGTTCAGGACTTCTGGCTAAGATACATCGCATGTAAGTTCCCCTGTGGGTCTGGAGAGGAGGTAGAATAGGATAGAGAGGAGCTATATGTGGTGCCCTTGTGTGTGATTAATAAACCTTGATGAGCATTCAATATGCTTCCGAAGTCAATTAATACTTGTGACAGAAAGTGTATATTAACTGGATCGCACTTCTCAGTGTTCCCAATAGCTGCCCCCTGAACTTGGACAATGGAAAATAAGATATTTGAAAAATCAAAGTATGAAATCAACATAGAGTGTATGAAGCAAACATTTATTTTGATACAACAGAAAGAATGGGCCTTAACATATCAATTCTGTTTTCTGGTTAAACATACTATCAACCTAAAGAAAAACGTCATCAACCAGAAGGGGCACATAAAGAGTATTGTACTATCAATCTTAACAGCAACGGAAAACAAAAACAACAGCCACCACCTCCAGGAATCCTGTATGCAGAGGAGTGGAGTAGAGGAGCATCATCTAAAGCTGCTGTGAACTCTGTACAGCTACTGCTCTAGGTACACAGATGAGTACCTCAACTTTGAGAGTGCCAATAATTGTACATTCAGATTTTATATCTAATTTCATTGCTGGTCTGGATTACTTGCCAAGGTCCAAGTTGATATTTTTTCTAATAATTTAAAAATAAATAATCATTTAGCATTCTAGATATCAGTCAGCATCTTGAATCCATTTCACTCTGAGAACCCAGATTTTACCCTTCTGAGCCTCATGGCCAAGTAACAGTAAAATCAGGTATGGCATCCTTATAGGGTTCTGTCTTGGCAAGTACTTACCCCACCCAGCAACTCACTACTGTGAACTCTTTCCATTAAAAAAGGCCCACATTGGCCACACCCACACTGACCATAGTCAAGGCCCATCGCCATCCTTAAAATTTTTGTGCCCCCCATGATATAAATGTTCAATAATTGGAATTGTGTCAATTAATACTCTTCATTTTCAAAGATTTCTTTCATTTGTAATTGTAACTGTGAAAGTAGGTGAATCACCGTTTAATGTCTAACCCAGGGCAAATTTTCTTCACCAGTTTTGTTTAGTTGATTCAGCCTCCCTCTTCTCTAGGCAGAGTGTCTAAGCTTCCTGGATGTTCTTTATCAGCGCTGGCAGGTCTAGAGTCCAGCAGGGGTGCGCTGGCTATGGTAGAGACAACAAAGGAAAAGGAAAAAGTGGTCTTCCATAGTGTTCCATTTGCTCTGCTCCCAAGCTCCCTTTCTAACTCCACTTGGTGTTTTCTCTTTTGAACTTCCACCCCACCTTAATCCCTTTTCACACCCTCAGTTTTTCTCATCTGCATTCTTTTTTTTTTCCTTTTTCCAGTAGTGGGGATTGAATCCAGGGGCATTCTAACTCTGAGCTACACCCCCAGCCATTTTTATTTTTTATTTTGAAAGAGAATCATGCCTAAGTCACTGAGGGTCTTGCTAAATTGCCAAGGCTGGCCTCGAACTTACCATCTTCCTGTCTCAGCCTTCCAAGCACTGGGATTATAAGTGTGTGCCCAACTCTCATCTACACTCTTAAGACAGACGGATGGACAGAAGGAAGGAAGAAGGAAGGAAGGAAGGAAGGAAGGAAGGAAGGAAGGAAGGAGAGAGAAAAGCTTAAAGGAAGAGAATTTTCTTTCAATTGTACTGAATATTGGGTCTTCACTATGAGCTAGGAAAAGGTGAATGACCTTCAAAATACAAATGAAAGAAAGGAGGTAAGCCAATACACAGACAATAATTAGATTAACACATATAAAACAGAGGCAGAAGATTAGAAAGTTGGCTCCATATAAGTGAGTTAGGAAAAAATATATTTTATTTTCTTAGTAGACTTCATTGACATTTGCTTAAAGAGTTGTACATTGTTGGGCTCACCATCTGTCCCAACTTACCTGGGATAGATTCATAATGAATGGGGTAAACTGGGGCAGATTCTCAGGGAGTTTATACCCCTTTTCACTCCCTAATTCTCACAGTCCACCCTCATTCTCAAAAGAGTCCATTTGGACTATCACATAGGTAATAATCTTCACCATACTTTGAAAAATTATGAAGTGTTTTTTTCCCCGAGTTTATTTATTTTTGGTAATATATGTATTTTTTTCATTTAACCTCAAGTTTGTTTAATATGCTGCCTATGCCCTTTCAGAGCATATCTAGTTGTTCAAAGTATGGTGCTGCCCACATTTGATGAATTAGTTTGTTTCATCCTTAATTATTTTTCTGCAAATGACACTAGGTAAATCTCTTGTCATTTTGCACTCATTAAAATTAAAGGTAAACTGTGACACCATTTAAAGTAATGGTGAACTTTAGTTTTCTTTCAGCTAAAAGATTTTTAAAAACCAGGTGATCAATTCTAAATTTTAAAAATAAACATAAATCATTTTCTCTGTTGAGTAATTAATACATAATTACATAATTACTTTATCACATGGCTCTCATCAAATAATTACATGTGGCCTTTAAGCAAGCTTTTGGTGCTCTCAGAGTTTCATGTACATGATTAGTTGCTAAGAACATTTTTTCTTAAAGAGAAGGACTATTTCCTAGATTTTTATAACATAAAGTAACTGTGTAGCTAAATATGCATTTGATAAATGTAGTCATTCGGTTACATAAATGGCCCCAACTTACCATCCTTTCCTATACCACATACTTTGCAAGGTGGCTTTGCCATTCTTCCCTCAAGAGGCAGATGGTTTATTCTCATCCTTGTATCTGTGCTGGACTCGTGACTTATTTTATCTAATACGTTTTGGCAAAAGTAATTTGCCAGATTGAAGACTTCAAGGAGACCTTTTGTGCTCTTGCTTACTTTAATGGAACTCTGCTCAGCTACCATGAGAACTAGTACAAACTAGCCTGGTGAATGATGAGATGCATGGCTAAACCATCCCAGTCACCTAGGTAGACAGGTGATACCCCTTCTCATCTTTGAAAGTACTGGGATTAAAGGCATGTACCAACACATCTGGCTTTATATATAATTTTTGTGTGCGTGTGAGGTACTGGAGATTGAACCCAGGGGCATTCTACATCCAAGTTACACGTTATACCCCCAGCGCTTTTTATTTTTTGTTTTGAAACAGGGTCTCACTAGGTTGCTGAGAGTCTTGCTCCATTGTGGAGGCTGTCCTCGAACCTATGATCCTCCTGTCTCAGGTTCCCAATTACTGGGATTATAGGCATGCACTACCATGCCCAGCCTATATAATTCTTATAATGCAAACAATAAAACTTCATTTTGAATTTTGGCACAGAGGTTTCATGAATGGCCTTCCAACGACATGGCTGCCATCCTTTCTTTCTTGAAAGAATTTCCTTTGCTTTCTGGCACCATATACATGTTTCCTGTCTTAAAGTTTGTCTTTTTCAGTACACTATGACATTCAAATGCACAGGACAAGGATTTGTCTCCTTTGTAGATTCTGTAATACTTACTTCTTCTTTCCAAGCACTGCAAACAAAATACCTATGATGCAAATGACATATACCAATAAAAGCAATAATGACCTTGACAGTAAAGGAGTAGTGAGAAAATACCAAGACACCAGTTGGTATAGAGAAAGGAATGATCGTATGGATTCTGGTTTGATTATTTGGAGGGTCACTGATCTTCTCCCCATCCAGAAGTCTTGCCAGACAGTTGAGTGTACTCTACAGGGTACTGTAGTTAGAACTCAAAACAAATTTAAACCAATTATGTAAAACTACACTTGAAAAACCAAATTTAAACCAATTATGCAAGACTATACTTGACAAATGCAACTCACTAGCTGAAATAACTGCCTCACCTCTGATGGAGGTCACATACAGGACAAGTTGGCCATCTACTCAACAGATAGGTCAACTGACAGAGCAAAATTTTGAAAGAGTTACAATAAGAAGCCTTTAAACCACAACCTGATCTGCTGCCTCTCTGAGAATTGTGTATGTACAGTAGAGACAGTATAACAACGTAAAATGGGGAGCTCATGTTTGTTTGTCTGTTTATTTATTTATTTATTTATTTACTTGCCTTTGTGAGAGTTATCTTAGTTTACCATTGGGATCTCAGTCACTATTTGTCCACTGCTGATTCTCATAAGAATGTTTTATTGAAATTTTAGTGATTCACTAGGAACACTATAATAGGCTTCTATAAAGTTATGAGTGAATGATTTAAATTTCTACTAAATATATATCTGACAAATCCATTGGACTAGCTAGCCTTTGAAGATCCTCTTTTAACATGAAATTGTTAATGAAGTGTTTCCCCTAACCCCTTACCTAATTCATACTTTCCAATCTCATTGAAGAGAGAAAATAAGTTAGATAAAAGTAAAGGTTTTTCAAAATATCCAGGTTTTTTCTTTTCCATATTGAAGTAAAAAATTAAATGTTCTGAAAAGCAACTTGAGCCCTGCTTTATTTATTTAATTTAACTACATAATACAGGCCATTTTCCCTCTAATAAATTCTGACAGTCTCAGTTGTAGTTTTTTGGAAGTAAGAAACAGAAATTGATATGCAGGATTTATTAATAAAATAAAAATAAATAAAATAAATAAAAGACCCTGGATTTTTCACAGGAATGAAACAGAGCTGAAAACCCAGGTCATGAGTCGCAGTTATTAGAAGCAAGAATTTAATTTGCCCAGTGTGAGTTACTTTCTTACCCTGAGGGAAATTGGTGGTGCTAGGTACTTGGGTTTGTAGCCTTTGTAGTGGCAAGTCAAGACTTACACAAGAATAAAGCAGAAAGGGAGCTTTCGATGAATTCCACTAAGATAATACTTGAATTATTCTGCTAATATTATTTTCTCCTTTGATTACCAATCCATTTATTTCCCTCCTTTACTCCTTGTCTTTAGCTTCCATAATGAGAAAGTAAGTAAATAATTGTTAGCAAAGACAAATGTAGAATTGTATGAACCATACTAATTTTCATGTGATTTAGTTATTTAAGAGCAATAGGAGCACAGTGATGCCCATAAGGAAATACTTCATAGGTCTGTAAAGACAGATTTGAGTCAAGAGAAGTAATTCCACAGTCATAATATCATATTAGTGATAATATAAAATTCCCTTCTTAGTATACTGCAGAGAAATAACAACAACAACATAATGTCTACGGAATCAAAAAATCTATTCAAGTCCAAACTTTCATATCATATTTTAAATAAATTTAAGCAAGTCAACTCATCTAAGCTGTCACTTTATTAATCTGATAATGAGAGTAACAACTTCTGACCTACTCAAAAGTATTATTGTGAAAATAAATAATTTATGTGAATATACTTTTCAATATAAACTCTTCAATTAGTAAGTTTAGTTTAACTTAACAATTTTTATATCCTTTATATCTTCACACTAAATATTAGAAATTGAAAATGAAGGACTATTTGATAATATTTTCTAAGTCACTCAACATCATATTACAGTCTTAGATAATGTTTTCAAAAACTATGGGATATACAAACAATGGAATTATACTCATCAATAAAGAAGAACAAATTTATTTCATTTTCAGGAAAATGGACAGACCTGGACAACATTAAGTTAGTCAGTCACAGAAAGTGAAGGATCATGTTTTCTTTCAAATGTAGAAGCTAGGGAGTGATCTGGATACCAGAGGGACTTCAGATCATGGAAGAGAAACTCCAGTGGAGCGAGGGAGGGGGTCTAGGGAAGGGTGGGGAGGGGGAGAAGAAGAATTAATGAAGAAACCCCTTCCATCGTCAATATGTACATATAGGAGAATACCAATCTCAATATCCTGTATGGGGAAGGGGGGAGTGGAGAGGGAGCCGGGGAAAAGTGCTGTCTGCATGTATGTCACTATCACTATGAACTATATTATGATGTGAGACTATAATGCACCAATAAAACTATAAAAATAAATTAAAACTCCAGGAGGGAAGTGATGACCTCTGATTTATTATTAGCTATAGTTCCATGCCCTTCAGAGCCTAGTATTTTGTCAGCCTCAAAGAAATAATTCTTGATTGAATGAATGATGATTCAGTGCTCAAGAAATCTATTGTATTCTAAATATTGGAACTCACGCTGTATGAATTTACACAATCTCTTCTGGGGATGTACAACAAACTTTTCATAACAATTTTTACTAGACTCTATTTTGTTTTTAGTGTAATGGAGTTTTGAAATTAAGAAGGATTTCATAAAATATACAGATTTCTTTTTCTGTACCGTAGAGTAGTGAAACCAATTGACTTCTGTACACTTTTCATTTGTTTGTAAAAAATAAACTACCACAATAGGATACCGAGTTATAGAAAAGCAATGCAAGTACTGTCATTCACTACTTCTCTGCAGAAAAATATGAAGGCAACAGGATGCACAGGCTCAAACTAAGATGTTAGGTATTTTACATAGCAACATAAACTGGATTTATATTTAGTCATACTGCACAAAAACAAAGTTAAGAAGTTTCCTCAGAAAGGTTACAAACATCAATG